>JAMBLF010001801.1:0-38425 GCA_030578115.1 Leucoptera coffeella
CTGTTTACTTAAGTAAGGGTACGAGTAATGCAAAAGGGAAAAAAGGGAGATTTGTTAGAATCGTTCCAGGTGGCGATCGATAGTCTCTGTCTATCCCGTTAGGGGCGTAGAGGTGTGAATATATGTATGTATGTTTACTCAAGTAAGTGACGATGGGTAATGATTCAAAAACTGTAGGTTAGATGTTCTATAGAGCTACAAGTTATTACAAATACAAATGTAAGTTACTTGTACTAAATAGTCTATGTTCTAGTTTTAGTCTATGTTCGTTAACATAACTCGCAATCATCATAAGGAGACTTGCCTTTTCTTCGGATTCTATTTCTGCACCTTTAAAAGTCGATAAAAAACCTCAGGTCACGTTCAGTACTTATTATCTTTTAACAAGCTGTTTTGGTACAGCCATAAAATCACTGCACACTTACATAAAGTAACACACGAACTTCTGATTACCCCGCTAAGAATAATGGTCGTAACCTTAATTACATGCCAAATCGACAAGTTAATTTTATAGCCTTATTAAAAACTGCAGATTAGATTATTATGTAAATCCTTGGGTATTATAACAGTAAAGTTAAAATTCCTTTCATAAAAACAATATGACAGTTACCCGCTTCTCTAGTGAGATAAATGCCGCCACAATTATCTCAGATCAAAAAAACTACAAGCTTTTAGCATACAATAAAAGCCTGATGATAACGTCTTACTCTACACGTGAGAGATAGATCGGACTATGTGCTAAAATCATTCCTATGTCGCCTCCGTTCTGTTATACTGTGTAAAGATAAATTTTAGTATACGAGTAAAAACATCATGTTATTAAAAAGTTTTTTTTTAAACACTGGCACATATATTTAAGCAAATAATATAACATTCATACCAAGAAACAGGGTATAGTAATGAAAATGAGTAATATAAGACTACGTGGAATCTAGGTTTAGCTAGGTCTGAATACTAACGTTAGCCCATTCCGAGGAAAAGACCTATTCTTTCCTAAGTGTCCCTAGAAGTTACGAGTATATAACAAAATCGTATGTTCTGAAGTCAACGAGTATGTTATGTCATACTGTCTCGCTAAAGAAAACTGTTTGCATCAATTCCATTGACACGGCTCCGTTGTTCATACATTTATTATGATTCGTCCGTTGAATAGCCTTCTGTTTTGACTTTCAATTCCTTTTTACAATCGGTAGGCCATCGTCGTAAAACGGATTGTGACAATTTGTTTTACGACGGCCGTAAACTTGCTGCTTTTGTGTGTCCTATGGAAGACGATTGGAATTTTGATTGGCTTCTCTATGGGGACTGGCAGGTAGAAGATGCCTTTCAATTAGAACACAATATAAGACGGAAAACACTGAGCTAAAATAAATTACAGAAATTACGGCATTCCGAGCTGTATGATGTAAACTAGAATTTTGATTAGGATTTCTTTGGAAATACAATCCCAATGGCTTTACCAGTATACTTAATTGTACTTAGTTTACACTAATGCGCCACAGTGTTAACGCTTAAGGTGATAGAGATATAATAGCAGTTCTATCGTCTCTGCAAGGAATTTCGAGCACATGAGTAAAATAATATGTATGGAAATTAGTACAAAAACTGTAAAAATATCAAATGTCAAACTCATAATAAAGTAACAAGATGAGAATTTAATATGATCCCAAAAGCTTGCGCAGCACGCATCAGCTGTGAAGCAAATTGCTTTCAACCCACTCATCTTTCAAAGACACTTAAACTTTCAAAATAACATCTTTAAGTAAAGTGAGATTGTTGCGAATTGCCTGAAAATCGGCGAGAGAGGTCGCTCTATAAAATTCAGTCGCGAAGTCGCTGCTAGGTGTCGATTAAGCGGTTTATGACGTCATACGCCTGTCGTCGGATGCATTTTTATTGGCCATCATTCAGCTGGAGGGCCGAGGACCTCGTAAATAGGCTCTCGATTGCCGCCACTTACTGTTTTATGGCCCGCTGTACATGTGGAATCGAATTTGACGTGTCATGACGGATGTTACGAGCATAGTACTTAGGACTAACGGGAACATAATTTGAAAAGAAAATGATAAAATTCCAACAGCTTTTACGAATCACAATACTGTCCTAAAAGAAATTGGTCTTCATACAAGTCTATAGTGACCGATAGTCTTGATGATGTAGAAAAACTGCTTGATGATTAAGAAACTGCGTTCGATTAAGTTTTGTGCCTTCATCCCAAAACTTGAGACATTCAGATAGTACAAGTCCAATTTACTTCTTGAATCTCAGTCACATTGTATAATAGTAAATTTTAATTCATCGTCTCCAAGCCAAGAATGCACTCAAAACTTGGATCAAAGTCATCAAAAGTGTAGATTGCGCAACATCCATCATCTCAGCTCCAAACAAATCCAGGCATGAGCCGTCCCGAATCAGAATTGCAAATGGCGTCATACAAAACTAAAAGTGTCGGCAAACTTCGAACTAAAGTTCCTCGTCGGCCAGGTGTAGAAACAAAAAGCTCACTTACAATTATGATAATCCCTCACAAGTCGGATTCAATTTGCATCGGCCATCGTATTCCACGCTTGTGTCAACTAGGATCCGTCGCCCAATGAATTATGCACGCCGCCGCACCACTTACCTGCAGCATTAACATATTTATTAATAAAATAAATACCTGACGCCAGACTGTGATTCTCAAACTGTAACTTTCTTGTGTGTCTCTCGGGCTACATGTTAATCAAATAATCTACGTGAGTTGTCTGGTTTGACATTCATATTTAGCCCTAAGTTACTGAATATTCATATTAACCTAAAACCTAAGAAAGCTCTGGCAAACTTGAATATATAGTTTTTGCTTTTAAAGAATTAATATTATTTTTCTTATGATTTATGATTATTCGAATAATCATCCCTAATGTATACTCGTATATGGCTAGCATATGTAATATTACCTAAATAAATAATGCATTATGTATAAGTACTTAGTAGTCCCCTGTTAGCCTGGGATGTAAATAGTGCTAACTGTATGCTTTTCGACTCGGAATGTCTTATAAAGCAACTAAATAACTGGTAAATGTAATCTATTGAGCACTGAACTTGCAGGTCAACAATATTCTATATCAACGTTATCACGACCCCGATATTCTTGCAAAAAGTAATCAAGGATATATTTTATCTTTGAAAGACAGTAAGGGCCGTGAATGCATGTACATAGTTATGAAACCACTGGAAGGTGCGCTTCTCAAATACGTATGCGAATGAATGAATGAATGATTGAACGAACGAAGGTGTTCCTTCAAAGTTCGTCGCGGCGCCACTGTTTGAATTTGATTAGGCAAATTCATGTAACGTATTCCGCGTCTTGGAATGATTTTCGACGTATTTTATCAGGTAGGCGACGGAGACGCAAACTTTGCTTCTTTCTATGTTTATTTTAGTGACACTATAGGATCTAGCTGCTGGAATAGGTAATTTGTAAAGTAGGTAGTAAGATAGAGAATTGATAGACCTTAATTAAGTGTATAAGTAAATATATTGTTTCTTTTAAGTGGTTTCAAAGTATAGCTCCTTTATTAACTAAATTCTTTCTCTGAATGCAAAGTACATAAAGTTACAATGTATCAATGAGTCTAAAACACCATTAATAATTCCTCTCCATTTAATTCTCGGAGTACAATATTAACGAGCGATGCGTAGTATAGGATCGGCGCGTGTTTATTCAAAAGCGGTTGTCAACACGAATGTATACGAAATGCTAAGCAGCATTGCTACGAGGTGCCATTTGCTAAATCAGTTTGCTTTAATGTTTAATAAACTGATGATTTGATGAGCTACGTGTTTTGAATATTCAGTGCTTGCGTAGCATTGTTGTTGCTACGAATTTGACACTAAGTAGGTTTATTACTGAAATGTATTGATTGTTTTGAAGCCACTATTTTATTAAAAATTAATCAGTATCTAATCGTTGTTTATCTCCTATCTCACTTATGTTGACTCGAAAAATACTACGTTACATTGCCCAATATACATATATAGACGCATACATACATTCACATCACGCCTGATTCCCTGTAGAGTGGAAGGCAGAGATCACGGATCCCTATTTGTCCTGATTCTGATAGACCATTTTCACTTGATTGACATTCATACATCTTCTCAAACACACTCGGTGGTTATAGGTGCTCCTTACGTCACCCTTACGTTAAATTTTATATATATAGACACATTAACGTAATACGCTATTTTTACCTAATATCTTTATTACACTACATATCTAATTAGTATACCCATTTATCCAGTAGTACCTTCTCACTATGATGCCCTATATCAGCAATACGTTTGTTCAGCTCCCCATACTAAATTGATTAGTAAAACAATACATGCACAGAGCCCGATCGCTTCCTCCGCAGCGCAGTAGTAAAGCGGCGTCATATTATGCATTACGATACACTAGCTAGCGTCTAAGGGTGTGTGTACCTTGGAACTTAATTTAGTTATATTGTATATATGTATATCGATATTGAGTCAATAGAGTCATCATGGGATTGAATATGTCTTTCTATTCTGTATTCTCTGATCCTGATTAAAATAAATTTGTATAATACCTGTTTGGAACCCCGAACTTTTGGTGTACAAAGCATTTGTACAAACAACCAACCTACTATGGTTATAAAAACGATATTTTCTTATTTCTTGTAACATTTTAAACTAAAAAAGTATTCATATTTATTGATCCTATCAATTGTATAATCCAAGTTATCGATTTTTTATATATTTATTTATTTTTATTACAAAATCAGCCCCATGTAACCGTGCCTTTACGCCAAGCTTCTGAATCATGCATGCATAAGCCGCACATTAGATGTACGCGACCGCGACGCTGGAATTAAATATGGACACCCTATTTAGGCATTCTATTGCACTACCTACGCCTTACGCTGCTTCCCGCTGAAATATGACTCAGGTTCCTGCAAGTTATAGTCAGCCTACACTAGAGAGTAATAATTAGTGCCTACATTGCACATAAATTTAGTTGGCAATTAAATTGTCTTATAAAATGATAGCTGAATCATTGGTTTACCTAATTTGGCTCATGTTTTGTGCACCAAATATTCTGGTTTTCTTGCCATATGATCAATCTGTTGCTAACAAAAAAATTAAATCTAATTTATTTTTATGAAGGTATGGAAATGTGTATTAATTATATGTGATATCGAAGACACAATGTACTAAAGCTTACTTTTAGTGTTAATACCAAAAATTACTTCATAATTAGCACTCTTAAAACATGCTTCTAATAACAGCCCTTACCTTATTCTTGTTTTCTATCATAACATTTAGAACTACGTGAGTGTCGGAATATATCTATAAAGACACATAATTGAACTCTACATGAGTCTTGCTATATAGGCACGTGAGAAGTCTAACGATACTGGGTCACTACGGTATAAAATTCTATAGAAAAGCACACAAAAATAACTCTATTTTCAGTCCAAAAACAGCATTGTTCGAAAAGCAAGCTCATCCGTGTTAGTTTTTTGCCAAACACCGCAGAGGCCCGTCGGCTTGTCGCAAATTTGAAATTCAAAACACTCTGAAAACTTTTAAGCGTTGCACGTGTAGACACGACGGATAATTATTTAGGCACACTACTGTGACCTAATTGCAGGCTTTTGTTTCAAAGCCTGCCCTATTATCGGGTTTAGGACATTAGCATACCTATGCCCATGTAGGTAGTCCATACCCTAAGGGCGATTGGTTAATGTGAATTTGTGGCGTACTTCCATTATTTTGCAACGTAACATCAACAACAGTTCATCAGTATGAGCAAAGCAAAGATAAGGTCGTTTACAAAGTCAATTCAGACTTGAAATGAAGCTTCTATCAAAACTATACTTGGGATCGGTTTGACCGTCCGCCATTAATAGCACGTGTTCCCTTATGCAAAATGGCGTCGCGTCACAATTGAAAATTACCGGAATCGGTACGGTATGACACCTACAACTGTTACATTAAATTCATAGCGGATAATTACCGTGGCCGTTTAGCTGTGCGGCGTGGAAATAGCCCGACTAATTAAAATGTACACAAATTACTGACTATTTTGCCGGCGTGTCATTTGTTGCTTATTACGTGACTTACTGTCCTTTTTAATATACGGTTCGGTTTAATACTTGATTGGATGACTCTTTACTGTGGAGCAGGTTTCATATATTTTCAATTAGTGTGCAATGTAATGGAAAAATTGCTAATAATATTCATAGCTATAACTACGAGTTTTTATATTTGTTTCAATGTAAGGGAAAAAAAGCGCAAAATATTCGTAGCTATAGTAACTACGAGTTTTTATACCTATGTTTGAGTTATATAAAAACAGTGGCAACACACTAAAAACAAAATAAAGCGACATGAAAATGTAGTATTTTATCATTAACATAATTCATGTACTCTTTTGTAATCAAACACTAAATAATAAATTTAGAAATTACCACTGTTTTGTTCTTCAGACAGCGTCTAAAACGAACACGAAATCAAGTTCAAAATCTTTATACTTTCACCTGCTTCTTGGTACCTATTAAACCCCTAGTGCAAACCCGCATCCCCATTCACCTTGCAAGGAAACTTTTCTAATTCGCCGGCTGGGCCCGTTTTCATCAAGTGCATCGTTAGGGTCCCTTTGTCGGACACTCGTGAGACCCCGGTACTCCCCCGTACTCCCCGGCATACCCCGCCCGATCGAGCGGGGATTAATTATTATGCTGCCGACTTTTTACGTGTTCCCGAATTCTTAAGTGCTTGTTTTGACTCGCTAAGGAGCAATTATATGTTTTATTGGGACTTAACCATTTTAAGCCAATTGGGTGATTGAAGAATATGTTAGAAGAAATTACGTCCAGTTTAGGGTTTCATTAAATTGGTCATCATTTTTGTACTATGTAGTTTACCTACATAAACATACCTACTACGACGACATCGTAAATTCGTAGTAATTATAATTTTACAATCTCACTTTCATTCACGTATTCTTAGTGAACTACGACTATTATTTATATGAACTACGTTTTGCAAATAAAACCTATTCACCCCAACTATCCCTTTCGTTACATAGAAAAACAACTCACAATATAACCCGATAACCGATACCAAAGGTTCGCAACTCGCTTTGTGTTGTCAAAACGGGGCCGCTCTGCGGGAAATCAATTTGCTGGATCAATCCGATATGCCGAAAAACTTGCACGCTTTACATGAAAAGAATGGGAAACGTCACAAACGTCATTACAGCGCGTCCCTGACGCGTGTAACGAAATCCAGTGCAGCGCCCCCTGGCGGACGCAGAGGGAAACACAAGGCTATTTAGTCATATAACAGATTTCTGCTCTTTTTATTGCTACACTCTTGACCGTGGCCGTGGTCAAAATACTTATTTTACTATGTGCAAAGTGATTTCAAATATACGATTCTATTGAAATAGGAGCTCTGAATCTGTAACTGATGAAAAATAAAGATTACCAGTATATTTTACCTTACTTTAACGCTTCATCGGAATAATTAGAGAAATTAATTGAAGAAGGAAAGAAGATTATATATCAAGTTATTCACTGTATTAGTAGCTCCTTTTCTGTCTAATAAAGAAACAATCCGCATAACAATATCAAAAGGGTTCATTGAAAGCTACAAGTATAAGCTATTTCGCAAATCACCGGTCTCAGGCATTAATAGTGTAGAGGCATATTGAAGGACATTTCTTGCAAAATGCCTTCGCCCCTTATTTGTTCCAGTAACTATGTTGTGCGGAAATAGATATTTAGGGTCACACTACACTTGTACTATTACGCGCATAGACATTTATTTATTTATTTCTTAACATGCCATACACCTTACAGCTAAGTCAGCGTGCATAGACATATTGACAAAATGGCATACATTTGAGATTTAATTAAAATCAGTTATGTTTTCACATTATGTTTTCGGGAATCATTTTAGTTTTTTTTTTTATATTTATTACGATGTTTTTTTATAGATATCTTTGTTCCAAGTTCAGGTCAAATGACTAAAAAATTAAATTAATCCTAGGTTCTCTCTAGCCCAAGGTAATGGAAGCATATAAGTATATTATATAATAATATCTAGGTAGTTAAAAAACCTAAGCTCCGTGTCCGTAACTTATGCCATTTTACTCTATGCAAGTCTTAACTAGAAAGTGTATGTCATTTGAACTGAACAATAACTTTAACATTATTATCGATACATATTGCTACTTTAACTTCTCTAAGCTTGACGTTGGAAATTGTGGAGAATGCACATCGTCTCGCAGTAGAATAATATGTTCGAAACTTTTATTTCTTAACTGCAGAACTGTAATTGCTTATATTATACTTTTAAAATCTCTTGCACTTTTTCAGTTTACAATACACATTTCTATGTTTCTTAATAATAACATTGTAACCAATATATCCGTAATTATTATTAATAACTCACCTCACTGAATAAACCTTCAAAATAAATGTAATATTTTAGCACATAATTGCATCTTATCCCGAATGCTTCCATATCAAAACCAAAACTTTCAGTATACATCTAAATTTCGGTAACGTATCGCTGTATCAATACAAGACAACCCTTACACAAGTCGCCCTGCCCATATCGCGACTATGAAATCGAGTTTCCAACTCGGCAATCAATAATGCAGTGGCAAATCGATCGGTGCTCAGCCCGGGGCATCGCCTTATTGTCTTTGCGTATTCCTTATTAATCTAGTTGTGTTACGAGACTCCACGTAAAGGGAACTATCGGGTCATACATTTGTGATAAGCTTCGATTTTGTTTGAGTTGCTGCTAGGACTAGTACGGGTATTTTGTGTACAGAATTCTGGTATGACGATTTGAACGTAGCAGATATTGGCACTTATATAAGCTTCCATATTCCTACGATGGATGCACAATTCTTAAGAAGCAATATATAAGTGGAAATACTACTACGAACCTAATAAGATACCTAATGGCAAGTATTTTTATATTAAACAAGCTAATAAAAACGGATTATTTATTTCTGAACTTGCCATACACCTTACGCCTAAGTCGGTGCACATAGACATTATACTGACAAAATGAAATAGATTTGAGATTTAATTAAAATCAGTTATGTTTTTACATTATGTTTTCGAGAATAATTTTCGTATTATTCTTTGCTATTATTATTTGATGATACCTTATAGCGAGTGTATATTAAACAAGAATATAACAACATTTGTCGTACTATGAAATTATTTTACACTTTCAGTCAATGGGTTAAAGCAGTTGTATGAACAATACATTTCATAAGAGCTATAATTTTCTTTACAGGACACCGGGAATAAAGAAAACAAGTAACTGCAACTATCAAATAGTAACACTTTAATAACACAGTGCATTGTTGCTAAGGAAATTTTAAAATCAAGGGGTGATTGTTGGCTGTCACTATGTTTTTACAAATGGTAATAGTCAGTTAACCTGTACTACTTTTACCCTATGAATACAATGTATATATCTGTAGTGTCTATAACTCATTTTTGTTGTAACATGATACGATTTAATCAATCAATATGTTGCAACAATATAGAACACATACACTTTTTGAATAGAGTCACTTCTAACTTTTCACCATAATAATAATAATAATATTTAAGACACTTTTACACCAATTGAAATAGCCCCTCAGTAAGATCATTTAAGACTTGTGTTAAGGGTACTAGTGAATATAAATGCATATATAGTATATAATCAACAACCAGACTGGAAAGCAGAAGAAAAGCGTAGCTCTTAACTCTGCCTCCACCGGGAATCGAACCTGCGACCTCACGATTAGTGTTCAGGTTATAACCAATCGCACCACGGAGGCCTTCAACGATACCCTACACATATCATACAAAACATACTTTTTGTCTCTACTAATCTACATAGGCATTTTTCTTCCCATATCGCAGTTAAAAGTTCACACTGCTTGTTTTGATTCCCTCTTTGGAGTATGTGAAAGGTGCATCGGAGGGGGTACGCTTAGTGCCTGGCACTGCGGAAGCGCCAGTAATAGCCTTTTGTTATTTAAAACGAGGAATTAAGAGGTATAACTTGCTGGGATTTCGCTTGCAGTGGCCCCGTAATTGCGCGGTTATTGCTCGCTCTTAAATCAAACGCGATTAGATCTACCTTCCCTTCTGAAATTTCGGTGTATGTAGATACTTGTATATAGATTATGCGTTAGAATAATGCGTTTGTAAACATTTAAATATCCAACTAAATATGAGAAGGACATGGATAAAGAGAGGTGGAAATATATATGATAAAAAACGTCATTATGTAAATCAGGGTTTGATAATTAATTTATCATTGAGATACATGAAAAATAGTGTTTAATACTCTGTCCTAAATTACCTGTACGTACTCAATAATGTGTGACTAATGGAGGATCGACATAATTAGAGGAACATAGTCCAGCATTAAAGAGTCCAGAGGAATCACGATTCTCAGTCATGAAGGAGCGATTGGAGAGAGAGATTCAATAATATACATAGTCTGAAAATCCTGCTATACTGTAACAGCTCCGTTCATTTTTAATTTATTAGGTCTATATTAATTTAATTACACGTTAAGCTATTCAATGACTTTTATCACAAAATGGCAGCCAGCGAATATTGGCTGACTTGCAAAGCTTGTGCCTTGCCTGACACTCGCCGAGTGATTAATGTCATCGAAAAAGTGAGAACCGTCATTTATCTTTCTTCGTACTTTTAATTTAACTTCGCACCCCTAAGGTACATACATACGAACGTTGATTGACAAGTTAATGCTGGCAACATTCCGTATCTATTCGTTTTTAATGGCTTTCTGATAGGAGTTTTAAGTTTGTTTGCCTGATAAATTAACGCTGTGCGAACGGGTTTCGAAATTGCGTGTTACTATTGCTGTAGTATGTGTGGGTGTTTAAAACATTTAAACTTCCTTTGAAACAGTGACTGGTTAGGATTTCTACATATTTTAATTTAATTACAAATTTAGAGTTACATATGCCAAACACAATGTTGCTAAAAAAATATATTTGATTTTGAGAATGTCGACTTGAGCTTATCGAACTAATACTTCTGTCTTAAAATAAAAAATAAATAAAGAGCACTTCAGACAGACGCGAATATTTCCCTACACATAGACAGGCAGGTGAGTCCCGCATTTGCATGCCTGGAGCAGAATTTCCATCTCAAACGAGCCGTGCCAATTGTGGGCAACTTGCGAATTTTTAACATAACAATGTGTGTGTACCAGAACGAGCTATTTGTTTGTGTATATGGGGCTTTAGGTGTGTTGTCACAGATGTCCCGTTATGGCTGTCTACATTGTCAAAGGGTTGGCCCGAAAAAGATTCAATATTCAGAGTAATTGGTGATAGAATAATCGAACTCAACAACACTGCCGTTCTGTTGTCTTTAACAACATATCACGTAGGATTTGAATCAACATCGGATATGTATTTTATTTCCATAATCCTGAAATACGTACACGTCTGTCGTAGAACCGACAACCGCTGGAGTAAGTAAAGCGGTTCTCGAGTGGAGGCCGCGTCTCGGCTAACGTAGTGTAGGATGTCCTCCTGCCAGGTGGACCGATGACCTCAAGAAGGTCGCTGGTAGTGGCTCGATGAAGGCCATGAATGATTGTGTTTTGTGGCGTACCCTTGGGGAGGCCTACGTCCAGCAGTGGACAAGTATAGGCTGATTGATTGAATCCTGAAATAGTATTTATTGATACATATACAATATCAGGTTATGTGATTATTAACATTATTTCACTTACGTTCCTTCTTTCACTATACCCTTATATATGCCTGCAGTCAAACTTCTATCATTAACCCACAAAAGTGTGCTAAGGCCTTAGTATCATCTATCTATTAAAATCCGCAGCTGCTTCATCGATAAGAAACCCCACAGAATTATTCCGGCATTAATTTCATTTGAAATTCGCCATAATTACGTGTTCAAAGGTAAACCCTCACGACGCATCCATTTCTATGAGGATTTTGCTTATCTTTGCATTTAAACTCCCATTCTAATTTGCACTCTAAGCCAGCAAAAACAAGACTCAATTCCCTGTACCAGACGCTTTTGAATAAGCGTCGAAGAAGCGTTGAAATTTGCACTCTATTTTAAAGGTGTTAGGAGACACGGCATTTATGTCGAGTTGAAGGAATATAGATCTTAAGGCTATGGGGTAAAGAAGATTGGATACTTTGCTAGGGGAGAAACGACTACGGGATAAGCCGATTTCAAAAGGCACATGTGATCAGGAACTGATTGCATTGAACCCCCATTTTGGGGCAATCATACTTTAAAATTGCAACCCATGGAGACTACGTATAATATTTTTATTTAGAAAGTTGTTTTACATTCTAGTCAAGTACGTCAATAAAATGCGTCTAGTCTTTATTGTTGTAATGTCAATCTTACAATATATTTACAATATTCCATTTTCTTGTAATAAACCTGCGATTAAACTGAAGAATTTAGTCTTCGCCAAGCTTAAAAGGACCCTATTACGTTCTTACGTGATTTGAAAATAGATACGACTGATATTTATTGCATATATTTTATGTCATTTAGTAATAATATTAAATACTCATATAATCACTTCAAATACATCAAAATACTTAGTAATCACATAATACCTATAAACTCTGAGTGTCAATGAAGGTAAAGTTGTTTTTCAGGATTGGGACAGATGTGAATCCGTGATCTCTGTCTACCTCTCTACAGCGAAACGGTCATCACATCCTGAATCTTACGAATGTATTGTGTTATATATTTATTTTATGTAAATGGATAAATAAGCTTCCGACAGCAGCATTTTAATACCGAACAATTCCTTCAATTTTGCTGGAACTTTTATTTCTATTCAAAGAAGTTTTTTATGTTTAATGTAAATTCGAAACTCGTTAAAAGCTTTTGTTGAAAAACCTACAACGGCGGACCAAGTTTTGTAAATCATTTGATAAAATCGCTGAAACCTATGAATATAAATGGAAAGAATTGTTGGTTTAATGTGCTTTCGCAAGGAGTGGCTCATTAAAATAAAAAGTAATATTCGATCCGACTTAAGGAGGGCTACTACTTATAGGCTTCGCAAATCTCGAAAAATGCAAGCGCCTTAACGATTTGCGCGTGGTACAATTGTTCAAGATGAGCGATTCTGAATTAGTCAAATAAAAAGTAGGTTTTCTAATATACATAGATTATGTTTGTACTAATGGTATTCTAACTATTGTGAGAAAAGGATTTCATAATATAGACACACGGTTTTAGCACACTGATGTGACTTAAGTTAAGTTCGTGTATATTTACAAGTATTTAATACTTTTGTACACTTAAGTATTCCATATTGATGGAATATTAAACCATATTGCCAAAAATGACCAACGACTTGTTACGTCTCCGAGGTTGTGACGAAATGAATATAGGACGTGTTTATATCTGCATGTAAATTGTGCTCTCATTTATGATTTTGCTACCGATTTGCCTTTTCTTCTCACTTGCACCACACACTAAGAACCGTCTCCGCCAACCCTCCGCTCCCTCGTAGTCTGAAGATTCGTTAATTACTGGAAAACATTAAATTTAACTGCCAGCCTCTTGAATAATAATAACGGGAGGGCCCATCCGTCCTCACAGCTGAGATAAGGTGATGGAAGGATGCCCTCGTATCTTGGAGTACATCATACGACATTAGGGTATCGTCATCGAATAGTTAGCCGTTGTCATGGCGACGAAATAACATGGAAGTAAACGCTATGGCTTCTGTATTTGTACTTTCTGCCGGTTTAACCAAAATTAATATTGGACTATAATTAATGCTTAGTTATAATTGATAAAGTAAATATAAAATATGCAGTAATATTAATCATAAATTACTAATAGCCATAGTCATTGCGAAAATAAACAATAAAATAATTTACGAAATGCATCGAATATTACGGTGAGGGAAAACATCGGAAGAAAACCGTCAGTGCTTGTAAATTGCGACATCGCATACCACCTGTCACTTTGAGTACTGACTATCTGTTCAACACGTGGATTTGAAGTGGCCATAAAATGACTACCTTCGCAATTGCGGAAATGGACACCTGAAGTTCTGACTACCCCGCAAAGGATAGTGGTCGTTTTGTTTGTCAATCTTCAAACTACCCTTATCGAATATAGGTCGTGATGTATAGGGATGAATAGTGAACCCATTTTATCTCAACAAAAGCAGTAATTACGGGAATTAATCGCGAAACCAAACAGTTCACGTAGACTCGCATAGATTATAAAGCCGTATACACACGAGCCAGCCATAAGTCAATTTACCGCAAGAGGCAATTTATCAATGTCACTGTAGCGGTCGTGTGGTATCGCCTTAACATCGTGCTGATAGTGGAATGCTGTGACGTCTGGCCTTTTTTTTATTTTGAGGCAATGGTATTTCGTATTGCAGAGTTTCTTTTTGAATATTAAAATGTATTTTTTACTTGTACTTGTTATATGTATTTTTAGGTTTTTTACTGCTGCCTGAAAGGAGTGGTTGATAAGTTAGCTATATAATAATATTTTTACGGTAATATTTTGACAATTTTAAAACTCTATTGATTATGCTTAGATTTAATAGTAAAGATTGATTTGAAGAATGCATCAAATAAAACTTTTTAACGTTCAGGCATGAAATTATCGCCCGTTTTTATACACAGGGGTAGTCAGAGATCACATATTATATAGATTGTCGGTAAAACACTTACCTAACAATGTTATAGGTAGTAAAAATACGCCAAAAATGTCTGTAAAGCTACAATTACATAGTTTGTGTTTTCTAGAAGCAGTAAAACAAATTCATGACGTCACAGATGCTTCAGCAGTAATAAATCTGGCAACTTTTTATCTCAAACTTAATTTGACCAAAAAGGGAGAGACCCAAAAAGATCACGACAAAAAGTATTGTTTCAAAACCGACCTCCTTAAAGGGATATAACAAAAAAGTTTATACGTTTTTATTTCCACACTTTACTGGGAATGCTACCAACTTATGTTTATTGTTCATGTTTAAGGAACTAAACGTGAGGTTCATTCCTTTTGTTTAACTATATTCTTTGTTTTACTTTTAATTAAGGCATTTACCCTTTCTTATCATTAAAACATTAAGTCTTTTAAGTCCATGTACTATGTTCATAGTTACTTTGGTCATTTATTGTTGATAGCTGAAGCTCATATTCAATGAGATTAAATTATACTAATTCTTAGCTATTATTTGACCATCCCAATCAAGGCTATAAACCTCACCGTTACAGTCAATTTCTAATCTAACGCCATATATACACTTCAATATACCCTAAGCTAAATTTCTTCCATAACATATTTGCTGCTACCAGTTCAAAGACAGTGGCGCCCTCGCAACTTAACTTGGTAGCATAATAAACCGACACAACGCAAGCGACCTCGACCGGTTCTTCGCTAGTCATATTTGGTCTGCACACCCATTTAGACCGAACTGCGGTTGCATGTTAGCCCTTATAAGGACATTGGACACCCGTAAGAGCTCACAATGATACCCGCTAAATGGACCGACCCTGTACCGGTATTATCAAATATGTAAGGAGACGCATTCTTGGGATTTTTAGTGCCATTTTAGATCTGTTTTATATGGTGTTACTTGCTGAATGTTTAGGAGGGATATAGGGTTATCAGAATATACGAAATAGGGAATGCCATGAACGTATACATATCTCCCAATCTTAAATATGAAGAAGATTAGACACAACTTTAAAAATAAAACGTCCATTTAAAGTTTATAAATGATTTTATGTAATTCATCAATACATGAGAATTTTATGTGTATGTATCAGTAAACAAAAGTGCAATGATATTAAATAAGTATTCAACAATTATCTACTAAAATTCCATAGCCACACACACATTTTTATTTCCTTTCAAGATGCCGCTGGTTACAATCAACTTAATACTGGTATTACTTCTAATATTTACTTATATGAAAATTACCCATATGAAACCACTCATTTTCTGTCAATCCACGTTCCTAATAAGGCAATCAGCTGTCTTCGACAATATCAAAGGGACAATTGAAGCTACGCCTTAAGCAAAATCGAATCTTGGACTATCTTCCTGCTATTTTCATGCCGCAAAAACAAGAACTACATTATTATATTTTTAAATATATTATTATCACTTTTAACTACATAAGTAAGGAAATACAAGTACTTTAGCAATATCTATTATGGTATAATGAGTAGTTGTAGCGTCTTGTGTAAATAATACATTTTTCTTTCCCTTAAAGGACAGTTGCTTAAGAGACATTACTGCTTTTGGAGGTGCAGGCTCCGATGATTGAGTGCAAAACAGATGGTTTTGCATTGCAAATTAGCGAGTGTTTTGCCCATTCTCCCTTGACTTGTATCAGGGTTTTGCTCTATTTTTAAATTGCCTTTTTGAGTCAACTTGTCTTGTATGTTGTTATGAGTTATTTTTACATGTATTTTATTCATAGAGTTTAATTTCATATGAAGTTCGCAAAGTTTAGTTCAACACAATTATATAAAATTTAATAGCCCTGACTAACTTATAGTAGTAAATAGTAATGTATATTACTGTACTCACCGTATGATAATGAGGACTTATGTTCATATAGGATATCGGTAAACAAGCCTCAGACCTTTTGTGTTAAAAAAAACTGTTACCCTATCCAATCTCTATTTTTTGTGAGCAGCAAAAAACTGCTTAGGACTGTCGCCATCAAACTAAAGGGTTCCGAGAGATTCTAATCTAGCGTCGTAATATCCGCTCGGATTTGGCCGTCCGTACATAAACCTCCTTGGTAACGAGCCTCCTTCGCTAAGAAAAAAGCAAAACCATAAATCATAGACGCTGACAGCTCGAGACGCGCGCTTCTTGATCTGTCACTAAATGAAATGTTTGGGCGCGGTTTCGGGGCGAGATGTGTAATGGCGGACATTATGGCGAAAGTCAAGCGATAAATGCGGTCGTAAGGAAATGTTAGGCTGTAGTTCTCGCGTAATATATGGAGGAGTTAGAGGTTTACGTAAGTTTTGTTACACAACACACATTTTTGCTTTTATAAGCACTTTTATATGAACTTATGCTTTGATAAACTTTAAGTGTTAATGTTCTACGTGGAGTTATTTTAATGATTTGTTTAATAATAAAACAATGTGAATGCGAAAAGGTGTGAAGTGAATGATGAGGTGAGTGATGATAGACAGACAATAAACCATAAAATACTCGTTATACCTAGATACGACTTAGTAGTTGGATAATGTCATTATATTTACGATTTATGTTAAAAAATATAATGGGATAAGACGATGAAAATGAAACTTCAATATCGCATTACGAAATAAAAGTTCTGCAAATGGACTACACGTCTTAATACTTGTTCGAAACTTAAAAACAAACCAATAAATATATGATCAGTTGCAACTCCACCGATATTGTCATAAAATCCAAGTGCTCAATAAATGTGTTTTAAAATTGAACAAGCCCATAAAACTCAAAGAGGTTATACCTAAAAGAAGGTTCGTGTCCGCCGCCATTGCAAAACTACATTTTATTATCATAAACAAAATGCAATACAACTTTCTCATTCATTTTTGGCAAGTTGCATACAAACGCCCTGCAAGCCGATTTCGAAAGAAATTTATTTACGACACCCATCGTTGTTTAATTATAAATTCATTGGATTTTAATAACTGGTTTCATTTATTCTTCTTTAATTGCTGAGTGGCTTATAACTTAGTAATAAGTCGATTAAAAACCCTTTGTTTTGATTCCGTGCGTATTTGGGATTATAATTATTGTTACAGCTTCGATCTGTATGTCACGAGTTCCTAAAACGCTTCATTTTCAACTCAAGTTGAGTTTCATACTATACCAAGTAATTGGAAATGAACATTCTATGAATTTAATTACACAAGACATAGTATTCGCTGCCGATATCAGGAATCGAACGTGTCATCTGTATCTCCAGCAAACAGGCCAATAAAAATTCATGGACACAAATTAAAAAGTCAATCAGAACTTTTATCTTGAGCTTTTAATCGAAATGCTCGGCCGGCCATTTTTAACTTATTTGTAAAACCTATTAACGAAGCCGCGGACAGATGGCGTAACCAGCGTAAGTGCTGTTAATTAATACACCAAATAAGGTGTGAGCGATTGCGATTTTTATCGAGATAACCCTTTTTAACTGACTTCAAGAAGAGGGCTTAATATTGTTATTCTCCAAAAAGAAAGCTTAATATTATTTAATCTTTAAACTAATGGCTACCCTAAATTCTAAGAAGCATATTAAGATATTCTAATAATAAGGAAGTATAAGTTACTATAGTTTATGTGTTACTTATAATTATACAAAACATATGAAATAGTCTTGTGCGTCGTAATATGCGATTAATAATATTGTAAGTAATACAGTAATTGGAAGCAGTATGCTCTCTGATTTGATCGGGCGCTGATTACTGCCTATTCCGAGAAATAGGCTTCCTATTAATGTTATACTATGTACAAGTAATGTATTACCAATTAGATTGATCAATAAACATTACCGAAATGTAGTATTGTAATCATAAACGGTAAATAATCTCATTGAATCGCTTAATCGTGTCGGGTTTCTTTAAATCGTTAATTAAATTAATTAATGGCCTATGTAAACACAATTCTCAACTTAAGATGTTGTGAAACCTAACTGAATTACAAATTGATTAACGTTTTGTGTGTGGTCTAACTTGATTTTAACTTAACATTTAGAAGTTACTAAAAGGCCTATTCTAAGTATCATTCCAGTAATAAATAAAAAAGATGATTTTGGAAAATCATGGACGTGAGCTAAAATGTTCTAGATTCTAATTCCGACTGTAGCATTCATCTTTAAATAACTAAATGAGTTTAAGTACAGTTATACATTTATTACAGTGGGTGAAGTGGAAGGGCGGTTACGTAGGGGCCAACCCAATAATACATATGGCAGTCAGATAGACACCATATTAAAAAAGAGTGACGTCAAAAGTACCTATAACTGAGTGTGTATGAACAGGTATATGAGTGTCAATGAAGCGGATCGAGACAGATGGGGTTCCGTCATCTCTGCCTACCCCTCAGGGAATCAGACGTGATGTGTACGTATAATTACTATTCGCAATAGATAATAACTACTGCAGTATTAGGCTACGCGTACCCCTTTCCATATTTAAGGTCTAGCCTTAAGCAAACACAATGCTAGTGCCTTAAATGGCATTAGACAAACAAACCGTTCGGCCTATAATGGCCCCATGCACATTAAGCTCCTGATATATTGGCTTTTGTATCGCTACACTCCTGTAAGTATGGGAGAATGAACACAAATATCTGCCTTACTGAACGAGTATAACAGTTAGATTATGTCAGTGAATTTGTATTTACATCTTTCACTGAGCTGCTGACATTGTTGACAAATCATAGACGTCTGATTTCATTTCATATTGGGTCTAACTCATCTATAGAATGGTTTAGCGAAAAGTTTTTTTTCATTTCTTTAATAAGCCATTCACCACTAAGGTTATGTCGGCGCAAGTACAAACGCTTGCACTTGTTATTCCATCGCCATGGTAACGAGAACGAAAACGAAGTCGAGGCTCCAATATCTTCTCTTCTGTTTTCGTTCCAGTTGAGGATCCAAATCTTATCCCAACGCGAACATATTTAGCTAGTTTGGCATCACAATTAACTAAAAATTCTGTAGAAAATAAATATTTGTATTTTCAATGAGCTGCTTTCTTGTTTGACAAACCATAGACGACTGGATCCAAAAATTTGTATGACACAATGATAATGCTACGGATACATGGTCATCAAAAACGTCCACGTGCTCCCAATCACGATTTGGAGTCACGACGTCTTCCTTTGTTTGTTCCTTTCATAGATAAACTTCATTCTTATGCCCCTTTGAAGAGTTGTGAAGATGAAGATTTCGTATTTCCTTTAATGTTATAAGTTAATTGTCATTTCAAGTCTATTTTACACCTGATATTTAATACATGAGAGTCATTGAATACAAGAGCAATATGGTGAAATGGTAAGAACGTGAATTTGTATGTCAATAGTAGTTTGGCTTCAAATACACACATATGTATTTAGCACGATTTAGCACATATGTATCATGAAGAGGTAGTCACAGATCACTAATCCCTTTTTTCTCTCGATCCTAATCAACTACTTTCACTTCTTTAATGTTCATACATTCGTCGATTTCGCCTTTAAAAGCTTAAAACTTGTCAAATTGATATCGAACCTAGATAGATTCCCTAAGACAATACACAGACCTAAAATCCTCTCTTTGCCGATATTATTCATTGACTCAGCAAAGCCCTCCCCGGATAAGTCACGTCCCATTGAAATTGAAATTCTCAATCCTGTTTTATAGTGCTTCGAGATTTTCTAAGTTACATTTAATTTGCTGAATCTTTTTATCTAGGATTTCTCGTATAATTCCAGACGACGACGGTGTTAGGAATAATCCATGAAGATCTATATTATATATATGTTATTATTTGTATCTTATTCTAATATATACGTTATAGTCAGTACCTGTTAGCAGTAATATCTACAAAACTACATTGTTTTACTTGTCACATTGAGTACTGACTGTCTGGTGAACACGTGGGTTCGAAATGGCCATAGAATTACTACCATCGGAATCGCAATTGGAAACCTAAACCAACTACCCAAGGGTTAATGGTCTTGAACGCGTATGCCTTTGTTTTCTTTAACTTTTGATAACCTAATTGTCTCATTTATTTTCGTTTCATACGTTTAACGTCGAATAGAGCTTTTATACCATCTGTCAGTTTACAAGTTATTCCTCACACTACATGTCCATATATGGACAAAAAAAACCAAAAGTTTTATTCCGATTTCGTGCTATATCTGGTTGTGCGCTAATTCACACCATTCCCAGTATCACTGCTAATGAGCTACACACTAACAGCTCTAACGAAATAATTCAATGAACCTGCAGCTCTGTTCTGGTAATTAACACAAATCAATCTCAAGGCTGTCCTGTACGCAACGCGTAGAGTGAGCGATTTTATCGGCGTATATCGCGACGTAGATATTAATAAATTTTATTCAATTGTTTTAGACGAAATCTATGGCATAGCACAGCATAACTTTCGAGATTGTTAATTTATTTTATACCTGTACCTCTAGATGGAGTAACGTCTTAAGATCTACAGGTAGGCTTTGATAGAAAAAAATGCATTCGAAGTGTGTGAGTTTCTAAGAACCTATATAGTTTGAGTTTGGCAGATCCAGAAAATATAAGCAGGCATCATCACACTACTTCATACTTAAAACGGATGTCACGCACACTGACAAATAATAATTCTTTTCCCCGCAAACGCTCCAGTTCTAGTGTATCCAAGCCTTAAGGCAGTGTCTCAACAATCGCGCCATTCAACTTCCTATTCGGCTCTAAACAAACAAATCATTTGATGGCCACACGCGTGTCGTCCCCACTCGCTTTTTATGTGACAAGCTAATTTACTACCTCTTTCCAGTCGCTACGGCTTTTATTGGCTAATAGTAAACAAATCAAGGAGATTGATTCTGACTGCAGATGCTCTTTAGTAGAAAGTCATAAACGGGGAACAAAATAGAATAACAACTCTCCGTTGATGAAGCTTACAACTCTGTTGTACTAAGGTCGTAAAACGTAATCATTACTTTGTAAGAACAAAGCGTTATTTTGATTAAGGTAGCAAAGAAGACTTGATTCAATTAGATGCGTAAATTGAAACTGTTACTAAGTTATGTTTAGTACTAAAAAGTCCTGGAAAATTGAACTACCTTTACGATCACAATCTCCTTTAGAATAGACACAACATGAATAGCAATGCTTCGTATGAATTTATTTTAGTCAAGTCTCTTACTGTCTTGGTCTAGGAATCATAATGTTTAATATATCTTTATTCACCCTTAGTTATATAAACTTCAGGGTTATGACGGTAATAAAAGAAATATTAGCGTCAGGTAACGGATATTAACTAATCACTCAATAACCATTTACCTTTAGTAACTCAGTACCCAAACAAATAACGATGAGAAAGACACCTAGTAAGCATTCTATTAAATACCAGATTCTCTGAATGTATGACCACTCGCATGATTAATCGTTACCCATTAATCTACTGTACGGTCGCGGAATGTGTCTAACATTGTTTATTTGTTTGTCCGCAGGCATGCTGAGATCCACCTACGACAGAGCAGATCACGAACGTAAGTCTAAACTATGGTTTAATAAGTCTAATACTACATGCAACAATGTTCTAGGGTCAGAATCCTACTGCGGTTATTTGCTTTAGCCAATAGTTTAAGCTGAGACGTAGATAAAATATGAACTGATTATAATATAAAGGTTATATTATATACTATAGTGCGTTCTTTTTACGCCTTAATTTAGAATTAAAAAAATCCCTCAGTTTTTGTCCTGGAAAGTAAAGTAACTAAATTGAATTCACTACTATTTGTTCGGTTATTATAGGAAAGATTAAAAGAGAAAGATGTTATGTTAGTGTGTATGAGTGTGTGTAATCAATCAGTATATTGCCGTCCAGAACTGGACGTAGGTCTACCCAAGGATACGCCACAAAACACGATCACCCATGGAAACTCAGCCAGCCACTAACAGCGACCGACATTTTCAGATCGTCGTTCCATACGTTTGCTGTATAAATGTTGAAAGAGGGAATTATATTAGGGAAATATTTAAGTTATTGAATAAACCACGTAAATTAAAGTAATAGAGCTTATTCAGATTTAGTTGAACATCCAACTAGGCAGTAAATCAGTGATAATCAGCGTTGAATTGATGAGGCATGAGCGAGCATTGTTCGCGCCGGAGCAGTTTCTTGCTATTCATATTTCGTTGCTTAGCAACAGGAAATTTCGACAACTATTCGCTGATGGAAGATTCGGGTGTAACCGAGCGAGGATCCGTCTGTCTTCGGGCGTAGCACTACCACCAGGATAGTCTAAGGCGTACTTTATGAATTTAGTAGTACCTTTAGTATAGGTAATGGGCATGCCTATACTCAGTGGGATAAAACGCTTCTTGTCCCTTTGAGTGATTGGTAGGTGTACGTTTAACTAACCAGCAAAAGATAAGTGTTTGTAATGTTATGATTCAAAAGTAAAAAAGTAAAAGTATTGATTAGGTATTTCTGTATACCACCATACATACTGTGAGCGGCTATCTGACAGCTTCAGGGTTCACGACTAGGGATATATGCGTTCACGTTTATAAATATAAATAATATATAAAGTAAATCATAATCAATTTTACCATGTCTCATTATTACCGATAGTCTTATTTCTATTGGGCAAATAATAATTACTCCCGCATTGAAATGGCTTCAGCGTTATATTTGACAACTGCCATAAGGTTCGCTTTCTAGTACATTTGATCTCGCAGGTTCTGATGCTTACGCGTATGGCCCAGACCTATGCTAAGCCAGCCTCTGCACCCGCTCGTGAGCGTAAGCGTCGATTGTTTACGAGTTAGAGCCGAGTTAAGAGTGATTCTCCGAGTTTGCTGTTTGCGCGCCTTTATAAAGTTTCCAGCAACTTGGGGCTGCAAACTAGATAGTGATCTAATGAAACGTCGCCTCGACGCGGTGATTAACCATTTATAATAACGTCATTAGGACTTCTCGTGAAATGTCATCTGGCTGTCAAAGTTTCGCGGTGACGTTTTTGACTTGTCAAAGTTACGCGCGTTTGGGTTTGTTAGGGCTGATTGCGGGGATGTAGGTTGCTGGGTTATAAGGGAGTATTTTTGAATAAGTTAAGTGTTTATAGTTTTAAATGGTCTGTACTTTTATTCTATTATTTAGAACTAGATCAATGTTTATTATAAAGTAGAGAGCCTCCATTTATTTACTTAATAATCACATAATGGAAACATGTATGTATGAACAAATCAAAATAGCCATTATTAAAATTGATGAAGTAATAAAAATTATCAATAAGTAAACATAATACATTCTTATTTCATGTTAAACTCAAAAGATCTTTTCAGCCAAAATACTTCCATAGCCTTTAAACATTTTTATTTCAAACCTTCGAAGGCTTTAGAATCCAAAGAGCCTTCATGTTAGTCAATCAATTACACCGGTCGAGTGAGCGTGCTAAGTCAAAAATATTTGTTGGGCCTGTCGAACGGCAAACTTTCGAGAGCTAATATTGGAACTTGTTATAACGAACTTTCAGGAACACGCCCCCGGATTAAATGTAGAATTACTTAAATTTATGAAAATGTTAGAATTGGTGTAATGAAAGTTTGTGAAACATTGTCGAAATATTAAATAAATAATACAAACATACGCTTCACGACGTGTCTACACACTCCCTTTTTTATTACGGCGGGGTAGTCAGAGGATTGAATGCCCATCTCCGATATTTCGAAGGCATGTTAGGTATGGGTCATTCGAAGCCCGCGCATCACTAGATAGACAGCACCCAACGTGATAGGTAGTGAACCGTATAATTTATATATATTATAATGTATATAAATATACGAATGTTTCGTAATGATAAAGTTGTCTACGTTTATTTACGGCTTTCAAACATGAGAAATCAAACCATATAATATCTTAACCTTTCATCTTATACTATTGCATCTTGAACCCCATTCTTTTTCTAAAGGGAGACAAAATCCTCGACTCATCCAGCCTGTTTCATAACACTTCGAAGGCGT
Source organism: Leucoptera coffeella (assembly GCA_030578115.1). Taxonomy (NCBI): domain Eukaryota; kingdom Metazoa; phylum Arthropoda; class Insecta; order Lepidoptera; family Lyonetiidae; genus Leucoptera; species Leucoptera coffeella. Next base: position 24,793 of record JAMBLF010001801.1, read on the forward strand.
TGTTGTAAGTGAACAATGGGCTATGATAGGCGTTTTTCGAGAGCCCTTCCACAAAGATCTATTTCACAGCAGACTCCGGAACTGAGATGAAAAATTACTTGTTACGGAATATTCCGCCTTGCGTAACAATACGGCTTAAAAGGGTTTTTATTTGTAAGTGTTTTCGTCTCGGGTTCGCCAATGTTTAATATTTGTTTACGTATTGATGTGATATTGTAACTTGTATTGTACGTTTGGGGAAAGCTTAAGTATATGAATCATATCAGTTCTTATAGTATTAAAGTATAAACAACAATATCCGTAGCTGTCATACGTTCAATTATTTAAATTTTATTAAGTAACTGCATGCTTAGTATAAAACCTATCTATTGAACACAATTAACTGTCAAATACGGACCGTCTCATTACTTAAAAATCCTTTACGTCTGCGCTACAGATCTAACTACTCCTAGGTTCGTTTGTACTGAGAGAGACATCTATAAAAAAGCAGCAGAAACATCCGCGAAGAGAGCATCGGCAAGTCCGAGCGAAAGTTGCTCGTTTATCTTGGCAACTTCGGACGGGGCCCGGGGCGATCTCGGCGAATTCATTTGCAACTTTTGATAGAATAATATTATTGTACTGTAACAGCGCTGGGTCGGTGACTCGCTTCGTGTTTTGCGCTTATTGACCGCTCTTCGCGATGCAATAGATGGGAATATGGCTTGTTCCTTGCCCTGGGATTTGTAATGAACCAGCTGGTTGGTTCTTGATATGTTTTTAGTTTACCTAAATATCTTTCGTCAAACAACTGGCTAAATGTACTAAAAGGTGAAGAAATTTAATTTAATGAAGTTATAAAATAACGTTGTTTTATTCAATAGAAAAGGTACATTAGTCCTAAAGAATTGTTCAGCTAATTCATGTAATTACCTTTCTACGTCAGCTGCCATTGAAATACCTACCTTCGTCTCAGCGAAAAGGGTGCAAAGTGAAAAGAAATTAAGTGTCTAATAAATTTTTTACAATCTTCTCTAAGAATTCTTTTTTCAAACCCCGTTGTCGTACAATTTATTGCGAGACCATTTCTTTTCAAGGGGAAATAAATAATTAACAGATAACTTCATTATGTTGATCGGAAGCTAGCAAATCAAATATCTAAGAAACAAAGAATCTTAAAAATGTATTCTTGTATCCTTGTATATATTGTCTCCATTTAAATATTCATTCTCTACATGATTATATCAAAATGTTTACCAAACGCGGACGCATGTTTTCTGCACATATAATCAGCTTTTCTGTGATTATCTTTTTAAAACGTTCAAGTAATGTGTGTCGTCGGTTTCCTAATAATATTAATGTATGCACACAAATTTTGCATTATATTAATTAATTAAATTAAATCCTAACTACAAACAGTAACGGAGTAATCACCTAATATTCTACATACATACAACTGTAATGAAAAGTACAATAAAATACTTAGCTCCGACTTCATCAATCTCAAAAGTACAATAGCACTATCATTGCAGTATCATTAAATCTGAGATAATTCCTCGTCTTGGCGATTCTTGAACTTTCCTATTAAGCGTCTCCTGTTTTTATTTACTCCTTCACCCCGCATCCGGCATTGATTATTAACAACTAACGAGCGTAGTCAGAGCGTTTTTTGTCCTATTTTCTCCTCCCTCGCCTTTCTTATTGAGATCTCGTCTCAATCGGTTTTGTCTTCAAGGCTTAGCTTTACAAAATAATAATTGTTAGTGATCTGACTGGTCTTAAGGGATTCGGATCTTTTCTCTCAGCTCAGCTTGGAGCCGAGGATTTCATTGTTCTCTGACTTGAGTCGAATTTTATTTAGTTTTTGCTTACTTCTTTCTTGAGGGTCGAGCTGACTTTCGATATTTAAAATAAAGGGTTTAATTCAGAATAATAAGTAAGTATAAAAGATTTAAAGACGTTAGAACACATAACTTTATTTAAGTAGCTTTAGTTCTTGTCGTCATGTTATTCAGTAATCTCAATCTCAGCAAAGTGCCCTATTCGTTTAGCTTATTAATATCTAAACTTTCCTCCGAACAATGTCGAGAACTAATCAAAGAAATCAATCAACTGCGTTACGACTTGTCGAGTTAGAATACTTTGGCAACTCATTATTGGATATAACAGAAGTCTAGATCACATTAGGTGTTCAGTTCTTTTTGCCTATAAACCTCACAGACTCAATCACTACTTTTCTGTTTCGAGAAAATCAGAGTTAAATTTGTCCTATCTTCCTATTATATCAAAACAGATAAAAGTACATTTATTAACGTACCTAATAATCAATGTAGACGTACTAATAAGTACGCTAAATAGTAATCAAAATCAAGCTTTAGTTCACAAGAGGCGCCATCTAGTGTATAAAAGGGGAAAAGTACAAGTAGATATCCTAGTAAGAGCGAGTTGAGCCAGGCCTGTGTATACAAATAAGATAACTTAGAAATCTCCTGCGAGGTCCTCGGGCACTCGATGACTGAAAGTTTTCTACTGATTAAGTTCAGATAACCACCCTCCCCATTCCTGGCGGGGGAAGTAACTTGCAAACTCGAAAGAGGGCTACTATGGTTATTAGCCATGAATATGGTAATAAATTTTTATTAATATCATCATACTAGTCTTTCATCCACTTCTAGGTAAACTCGTAAATGAATGTATATGTCCATTTCGATTATTGGACATACCAGTTATACGTAAATACCATATATTACGATTAACCTTATCAGAAGTTTGGAAAAAGAGAGATTAGGCTATCAAAAATAATGAGGCGCGACATTAAACAACTCAAAGTCAAAATAATTTGTTATATATGTAACATAGGTATGTAATATATGTAACATATGGTAACATAGGTTAGGTTAGGCTAGTTTAGCCTAGACCAAACTAGTTTGTCCTGAAATCGGGTTTGGCCGGTAACATATACTAACACAAGCTTTCTTCATTGAGAATGGAATAGATCGAGCCATGGTACCCCGCCAATCCGCAGGAACCTTGCTCCAATCTCCTGTCAGTCCCAAATTACACCTTATTTGTTCCAAATAATCTTGTCAGCCAATATTTTGTTGGTTCCAAACTTAATTCTTTCGAATATTCCTCCTTTGAAGAATACGCAAGTAGCTCCAGTTTTAGGGAGTTCCAACAACCGAATTGGTTTCTTATTTATGCCAATTTTGAGGTATCTAAGCGCTGTGTTTTTATTTGATGAGACAGCTTTATACGTGAATTTTGTTTCTCCACTTTTGTTGGAAATAATGGTATTATAACTACAACTTCTTATGTTTCTTTTTATGTAGTCGATAATGACGTAAACTATATTATTATGTCACTAATATTTTGTTTTGGATTAGAAGTAAACACGATTTTGAGTCAACACGTGACCCCACAATTACTTTAATCACCTTATTTAGCTCCTTTTCGAAACCATTTGACAATTTATCTCCGGCATTTTTCAACGAACTGTCAATTGTTCGTCATCTGTTCGCCTTCTTAGAAAAGGGACCTGCAATTAAGCGTCCCTGAAGGATATTGTAAGGAGCACATCATTAGCAATCCCTGGCGACGCTTCTCACGCAAATTGGAGCAATTATTGCAGCGCCCACCATATTGTTTTGTCCCCAAAACGCCTGCAGATACCCAAGCCGTTCTGATCTTTACCTCTATATCTATAAAGACTCATTTCGCAAAAACTGGCGATAAAAATTTCGTAAAACAACCTCTTGAACGGCAATCCTTTAATTTGATTGTTTGAGAGTTTCCCACTTGAATTCTAGTGACAATTTCATTTTGTTTTATTTCAATGCAAGGGAGAACTTTTGCCTGACAATATTAACGAATCGTTGCGTTTTATTAGTTTTGTTTTTGTATGGCAAACAGAAATTATTTAAGTGGAACTTTTAGCTCCAAAGTGTTTTCGTTTTATAAAAACCTTTTTGGTAATTTACTTTTTCATTGTTGCATTTTTGTTTTGCATACTAATAACATTCACAACTGTTGTCTATGAACGAAGATATTAACTTTGTTTACCTTGGCAAGGGCACAAAAAGACTTAATTGAAACACATGTTTTAAAATCTGATACGTATTTGTAAATCCCCGACGGTGAAACCCGAGATTCTAAGCATGCCAAAGAATATTATTTTACTAAGCATTCATTCTCTTGACTACGTATACGAGCAATTTCATTATAAAATTTTAAAGATTCGTTCTAAATTATCGTTATACTTTATTGATCAAAGGCGATATGTTTTATATAATTTAGGTATCTCACTGAAGCTTTAGTTCTCTTCGTACAATATTGAATGGAACACCTTTACGTGCTCTTAAATTGAGCTTCTTGTAATAGTTATTCAACGAACACCAGAAGTAAAATTGCTGAAGCAATCCAATGTCCGGAATCTAGCTGGAGGACGCTTATTTTACTAGTCGTAGACGTTAAGTTTTACGCGCTTTTGAAATGTTACAATGTTGCGCCTCAAATATTAATATAATTTTACAGTGGATAATCTACTATAGTTAATGATCCAAAAACTTAACAAATATATTATCAACATGTCTTGTATAAAACCTGAGTGCAACAAACAAAATCTCATCTATATTATAATAATTCCGATCATGATTAGTTCATTTTTATAAATGGACATATACGATTACATTACATACATTCAGTACTAACTATCTGCTCAACACGTGGGTTCTAGGTGTCATGGACACCTGAACCCCTGACTACCCAAGGGTTAATGGTCGTGAACCCGTTTGTTTTGTTATGTTTGTTTTTTTAACATAATATATGAAAAAACGGGTGCTTTGTCAATATGACAGAACTATGTATGGAATTATCTATTGATCCTTCGAAACCCTGTCTGGTAGGAGTATAGCATCGAATCTCAGACCGTGGATCGGGCGCCGCACTAAATTGTCACGGGCCATTTGCTCTCGACCGTTTGAGCATCGGGAATCCTCTCCTCTTTAAATTTAGTTAGCTCTCCCGAACACACCGTTTGTATGGATGCTTTGTTAGTCTATTTAATTTATTGTGAATACTGATTGGGTTCTTACTTGTTTTGTGTATTATTTAATGTGACGATGGTTTTTAAATATTTGCTAAAAAAGGGGTTAATGTAGGTCTGATAGTTGAACACAGGTTTAGTTAGACCATTGTTGAATTTTCAATCGTATAAATATAGTTAATGCATAATAGTCGAAATTAATATGACATTTCAAAAGAGGCTAAACGTGTTTAAATATAATAATCTTTCATCGTTTCAAAATTTTATGAAAGTTTTGTCAATATTGCTTACTCATAAGAATAAGTATAATCAAAAAGTCTACCCGAATAATAATAATTTGTCAAAAATTCATACGAAAACCGTAACTTAACCTGATATCACCTGACTTCTTTTTACTTTTACTAAACAATTCAAACGTAACCCTAGAAACACGCAACCAATCTGTATCAGTAGCGTCCAATTTGTATCAGTAGCGTCTATTTATCGGCTGCCTAGCCAGGGCATTAAGACGCTGTGACATCGTTAGCCTAACAAGCTCCTCGGAGAGAAGTACCTAACTCATATTTATGTAGAAACCCGATTCTGTTCGCTGTTTAATTACCGTGAAATACCAAGTACGTGAAGAGTGAGAGGGTATGCTTATAGGTGTGTGATAGAAGGTATAAGGGTAGTTATGAGAGGGAATATTTAGAAGTAGATATAGAGTTCTCTATGACGACGGCGGTGTAATATTTAAGTCCGATTTAGAGTCTGTATAAGGACAAAGATCTGATTTGTTGATTACAAGTATTACACTTAACACTCTTGAATATGAGCGTCAAGGTACTTATTATTCTTTGTGTAGCCCCAGGTACATATGAGAATCATTGACGTACGTAGTCGCAACCTTCTATGTGTAAACACAATTTTTATGAGAAATTGAAAAAAACCTTCCCATGAAAAATACATGACAACAGTTATAGAAAGTTTAGCAAATCCAACATAGCCACAACACACGTACTTTGATAAGGTTTTTATGTATTTTAATATTACGAAACTATTTCATATCTTTATTTAGTATAATATGTACTCGTATATTCAGAACAATATAAAAACGAAAACTACTTTGTCACCGCGGCTTTTGTGTAGCAAGCTGTGTCATCATAATGTCATGTGACAGCGAAAGGGGCCATTTGCTGATAAATATGTAAGTATGAATGAAAGGGTGAAGGCTGCTTTCAAAGCCTGTAATGTGCTTTCAGAGGTGTCATTACTCTATAACCCGGTAAGGGTGACAGAATTCAGTTAATGCAATTCACCTTGAGTTATGCGAATGTATAAGAAGTTATTAATATTACGAATTTAAGAATATTAGCCGTTGTCATGTTACCTAAGTTTATAAAAATAAAGAAGTTCATAGTACCTTTGTCGCCCCTATCGTCATGCTAAGTTTCAAGTAGGTACATACATATATATTGAACTGAACCCAGCAGGTACCCAACCTAAGAAATCCGTCGTCGTGTCAGCGAAATATATACGTAGAATAATAGAGAAAATCTCTATTCGCTTAGTCGCCTCTACATTCATGCTAAGTTTCAAGAACATATAATTAATTTGAAACCAGCATGTACCTTACCTAAAACATCAAAACGGATCAACAAACGTTGGAATGAACAAACTAAATTTAATTCAAAAACGAACCAATAATAAATTAAAACGTGTACCTATTACATTCCCCTCAAATGCCTACTACACTTAGTCGCCTATCTCTAAAAACAATTCTCAATCACCTTTATCAGTATATCTAACATAAACGCAACGTTATCGCAAAACAGTAACATCGTTCGAACAACGTTGGAGCAACCCTTACCATTCATTTGCATATCACAATATATTAAAACTTGGTTATAATCTTTACGAGAGAAGTTGCGGTCGCGTCTCTCGCGTGTGTTTTGTTTAATGCGAAGGTGATAAGGGTGTGTTATCCTGACTGCTTAAGCCGCTTCTACCCCGGATTAAGAGGTAATAGCTACTGGCTTAGTGCAGTTACTCTATTGTTTTCCTTTACAATTCACTTCTTGGATTTTGGGGACTAAAGTTACGTTTTTTTGCTCTTTTTTATAGCTTTTTACTTTTAAAGGCAATTAAAGGCAGACTTGTGTGTCAGAGTTTGTGAGAATTTAGTAGTTACTTATTTGATTAGTTTCTCGATAGAAGTAAGACCTGACTAAACATAACAAATATTGGTCCTTCAGATATCCGGACTGATGTGCGAATAGGTATATGGAGTATTCTATGAAGCAAAAAAACTGAAAAACTTCTCAACGAAAGAAATATGGTAATTATTTAAAAACTATAAATAAACTACATAATGATATCTACTGAACTGGCCCTAACTTTTTAATTACGTTCCAACTAACACCGGTCAGGAACCCTAATCAAACCGGAGTACCGATAGGGTCTCGTCAGCTGGTACCCTAGATCTTATCCAGCAGTTGCGAATGGCAAAGCACTTAATCGGACGCGTCACAGTGACGAGGCGACGCCCTAAGCTTTTCGGTTACAATATCAAGCAAAGCAATGCTATTAGTTAATTAAATGTCGGTCGCTTTATACTCAGACGCCTGCGTTAATCGCCGGGATTTGGGCAGGATTACACGTAACCGTTAATGTTGTTCAGTAGCTAGATAAGGCTGTATTAGATACCAACTTTCACACCGCAAACGTTGGTTAGTCTATTGAAATTGATCTAGTCTGGATCGAATAGCTAATGACTCGTCCCAATTCATTTATTATTTCAAGAATTGTACATTTTTTTCATAGAAAATGAAAATATAAATATCTTAAGAGATACATGATGTAGGTTAAAAAAACGCGCTCTCTGAAATTGGTAGAAAAATCTTCCACGGCAAATCTTTAAGGTAAAACTTCTCTGTATGTATAAGGCGTAAGTAAAATACTCTTTGGCGAAGACTCCCCTGAAGGTAGGTACAACATTAAGCAACCTCCACACGGCGTGGGCAACGAGTTGGCAAGCCCCAAGCCCCATTGGCAGTTGGGCCACGTAGCGGCCGGGAATTGGGCCAAAGCAAAGGCACGCGTTGGAAAACAATTGTACTTAATCTCGCAGACTGCGCCGCCTAAAGGCTTCGATGACGTATCCCCGATGAGCAAGAAGCAGAAAGCTGAATTAGGATGCCAATGGAATACCGATGTTTGTGTACCTAAATTAAATGATGGGTGAGTGTGTTGCGGCTTTTATAATAAGGTTAGATTGTAGAGGAGTCTCATAGGCTTTGAAATAAAAATAAATAAACAATTTGACTGACGGATAGCTACCGTGAGATCATCTGTAGTCTCCTAAAACCACTTTTAGCGTAGTTAGCGGCGACTATGCAGAGTCCATCACAGATCAAATATACGGTTAACTATCACGTGAAGAAACTCACAAAATGTTTTCCCTATTCAATAATTATTTTCTTTATAGGTTATAGGCATAAAACCTTTTTAATATTTACATTAATGTAATCATATATAATATACATTTCATTATTTTATGACCTTAGCAAGGTTATGAAGTTATTACACGAGCCTAGTCGAGTTCGCCATTTGCGCTGCCCGTTCGTGCTAGTTGACTGACGTTTTATGACAAGTTGATGAGCGACTGACGTTTAGTGCAACAATAAGTACAGCACACTTCCTGCACTCGTTTTTGTAGGTTATAAAAGGCGGATAAAGTGCCCTTGTCCAATCAGAAAGCCAATTTGCATCGGGTTAACCTTTTCCTAATGCTATTCTTGCACGATGGTTTGCTTGAAGATTAAAGGGATTGTTTGTACCTGTCGCAAAAGGGTTGAGGGGAGTGACCATCAAATTCATAATTTAATCTAGCTATGTAAAGAATATTAATATGAAAGTAGACAAAGCTAACTTAGGAATGAGCGTTTTCTTAAAAAATATGGTAAAATAAAGAATAATGTTAACCTGAAACATTCTACTATTTTATTTAATATGTGTAACTAAACTTTATTTATTTGTTAAGAGACATCTGTTCTCTTTGTCTAAGTCCGAGAAGCTAATTGTTTGTCTATACGCTCAATTAAACCCTAGAGCTCCACTTAAAGAAATTCGTTCCCCAATCGCTTATCTATCTGTTACAGACATTCACTTAGCTACTGGCTATTTTCAGATTGCTTTCTGACTCTTAAGGTTGGATTCTTTAATCTATTCCGTACTTTTATAAATAGTCAAACATAACAGGATATTATATGAATGCCCTTCTGGTTAACGATGGAGTTATGTATAAACATGATTATGACTCTCGTTTTCCTACAAAAGAATACATAGATATCACCGATCCCCATTTTTACCGTTTGTGAATAATTGTACTAAAAATTTACTAGGTATTCCTTTTATATAGATCAGCAACCAGAAATACCATTTTCATAAATTGCATAACCCGCATCAGGCACTTTCAGCTCACTTGTGCGTTATTGATTTTATGGTAGTAATACCAATCGATCACTTGAAAACGTAACGAGCTTATCCACAATAGTAAGCCCACATGGTAGTTGCCAAGCGATGCACTGGTTTGCAGTCTCAAACAGAACCTTATCACATGGAAAATAAAGTTTAAATTCCTCAGTACTAGTAACTACTGATTCGTAATTCAAACGAATGTATCGAGTAGGTTCAAGTAAAAACGTTGCCAAAAACTGGGCAAAATTAGCTTCTGTTTTATGAAATCCCCCGGATGCTCAGGAAGTGTTAAAGTTCGCTGCTTTATTTCGATTTGTTGGCAGAACTCTAAGGATATGGTAATCCGGATTTTCCGATTTGAAACTTCTCGCATATATTAACACCATAATAATAACGGCGTTTAATTTCCTTTACACCTAACGTACTTCAAAACAAATGGTTCGTTTGGGTGATACATGATTCCACGAAATTGCACTCGGCTATTAAAAGTTTGAAAACGAGAGAGCTTCAGGATAAAAATCTATCTTTTTCCTGGAACCTGATAATACTAGAAAGAGCTCTGTTAGGATCTACAAATGACGTGGTTCTAGAATCAACTCACTGTCTATCATATTGGGTTCTGACTCTATAATAAAAAAAGTGTTCTTATATCAATTATATTATGAACTATTAGGAAATTACTTCTTCTATAAATTTGACTTCTATCTACTTAATAGAATTTAGTTTTAACCTACATCTATTACTCTGTAAAAGATAAACATAACTTTTTATTCAATATAAGCACATATTATGTCACTTGTTATAAGTCATTACAATTAGAACTGGCTATCTAGTAAAACTATTTGGCAATTTAAAAATCAATATTGGCATAACACATCCATTGGGCAGCACAAACATTCCATTCGCTAAATATACCACAATGTTTCATAGACGCTTACAATTTGCTGAATGGAATATTCATGTCAAAACTTCGGACGGAAATAAGCGCTTCTCTTCGAAACACATCTTTGCTAATTCAGTGGAAAGGATGCAAGTCCGATTTGTTATGAGAAAGACAGCTGTGGGGCTAGCATATACTGTGACTTGATCAACTAAACATCAACCGATATTTCTATCTTTAAAGATGGTTTTAAGAAAAAAATTAATTAAATGTATTTTTTTATACTTTGAACACTGCTTATTTCCATAGACATGAGGCCACGTGTTTCTGGTGTACTGTCACCATGAAAATATATAAAAGACAAGAAAGTATATATCTACAAAATTAAAGCAAGTACTCTACAGTAAAACGGTCGTGATATGTAGATAAGTAAAATAGATAAATAAATAATCAAGACTCTATTATAGAAATTGAGATAGATACATACATACAAAAGCACGCCTGTTTCCCTGTAGAGGAGTAGGTAAAGATCACTGATCTGTCTGTCCCGATCCTGACAAACCACTTTCGCTTCATTGGCACTCATACATTTCGATATAAATTATGTTTCATTTCCAATATTGTTGACGTCTACATACCCATTAGTAGTAGGTAGATTTTAGTACTATTTCCATATCCGTTAATATGTTGAAAAACTCGAGTTTATTAGGTAGATGTTGGTAACAGTATTTCTATATCTTGTCCATACATTCAGTTAGTCTGTGCTAGGCCCCTCAATCAGTGCCCATCTGCATAGAAGAGCCCCACTGTCCGAGTGGGTTTCTTTGATGTGACGAATGGGGGGCACTGATCCACCTAATCCAGTTAGTCGCCCCATTTCTGCCCCTTAAGGCTTTTATTAGGTTTTTCATACCTGCCACTGAGTACTGACATTGTACCGGCGTTATCAAAGTCACGTCTATCCACCGGATTCCTAAATTATATAAATAACATACAAACATGGATATATATATATATACAGAAATATAGGAAAGTCGAGGTTTTTTTTCAATTAAGGTAAAGCATTACAAAATTTTGGAACTTATTCCAGTATGTCCATCACTGTAAGTAGGTTTTTAAAGGGTGTTAGATTTGTAGTTCATTTGCAATTAATTATATGATATACAAAAATTATAAAATGTAAAATATTTATGCAATTCCTTGTCCACACAAAACTATGTTACTTTATTACCTAAACTCTTTGTTCAATCCCAATTTCTAAATAAGTAAGTAATCTAGAAATAAAACGAAGTAAAATGCACCGAAGTCGTTTTAAATTCGGAGTCTGAGCTGCTCTTTAAAATGTCGTCAGTTTTTTATTGCCAGCCGAAAGCCCGTTTGATTCGATTGTACTTGGTTCGCAAATTGCGATCGCTGTCGCTTTGAGCTTGTTTAATTTGTCAGGTGGGTACAGTTAACGAGAAAAATGCATTGATTCGTTTTGTTCTTACTCAGTCGAGAGGGCGTTAGTGTAGACTCTATGGTTTAGTATGCACTTTGTACTTTTAGTGTTGGGATATTATTTAGTGTACATGAGTAGGATGTTTAATGGCATCAAACTTTCAAATAGTGTGTATGTGTTAGTTAATTTTAGTTACATTTCACACAGTACCATGGCATCTTTTATTATTATATTTATTATTTCAATTCAACAATGAAATACGAAATGTTTACCCAAACGAATGAAATTTATACGAAAATAACCTTCCAATGACTAGCCGATACATTAATATTCAAGCGAAACAACAACACATTTTTATAACATACTTCAACATCACAATTTAAAATGTATCGAAACAGCGCTAGGTCCCAAGCCATGACGGCAGCAGTTTAATCAGTGCGCGAATGAAGCCATCAATCATTTCGCGTGCCGAGCGAAGAAAGCGCTGCAACTAGCGCTTATCAGATGCCTGCTACTCGCTGCATGTGCCTTTAATATTTGCTAAGCTTATACGCACCTACATACCTTTGAAAGGAAGGGATGACTGGATATATTACGGACTTTAAAATGAATGATATAGTTACATAAACGGGTTAAACGCATTAAATAGGACAAAAAAGACAAACGCGTTTACGACCATGAACCCTTGTCGGGTTAGTCAGAGGTTCAGTTCCGAAGGTAGACCAGATTGACCAGATAGTCAGTACTCAATGTGACAGGTGGAAAGCCATGTCGCCATTTACAAGCACTAACTGTTCGGGGAATCGGTAGGTTTCCTTACGATGTTTTCCTTCACCGTAATATTAAATAGACGTTTTTAAAAATAATGAATAATAAATATGATTCACTCAATGTGAAAATTTACATTGTTTGAAATAAAATTATAGTACACGTAGTTTTCACGTGAAAACCATTAATAAAATGAACATTGAAACAAACGAATACCCTTTACAGGCTTTAGTTCCCCCAATACTGTTGATAGCTTATCAGCACAAATATATTGAAAAGAAAGCGGATTAAGTGTAATATTGTGAACTCAAACGCATTCAACATATTCATATCCCTTAAATAAACCGAACAATCTAGAATGGGATCGAGGCAACCTATTATTGCAGGAGTGACTAAGCCTCCTTAGGGACTCGGTTCTATGCATGTCCCATTTTATCCACTAACCCCTCAAATGCTAGTTGATTTTGCATCACAATTAAATTACGCTGCAAAGGGCTTGTTCCCAATGTAATCTATCATAGTTTTATCTGCCGTTTGATCAAGGGTTAGAATTTACACTTTAAATTAGATGTAGGAGAGTAGGAGATTATGTTTATGAACTAGCTTCGTGGTAACGAGCTTAGGGTGTTGTGGCAGTGTATTTTCTACGCATGTAACAGTTGTTGTTATAGTTTTTTATAGAATTATTATTAATCTATTGTTAATATTTTTGCGACTCGCGATTTTGATTCATGTTACAAAATAAGCCCCGTTTCTCTTGTATTACTATATCGTATTAAGTGATTTCTATCTTATAACAACTTTCTTACATTTGTTTGTTTACGCATAAGAAAAAGATTTATTATTTTCTTGTATTTATACCAAAGGTTATGCAACGTATCTAAACTATTTATAAATTATTATCCTTTACATACATATGACACCGAATAAATATACCATAAGACTGTAAAAATGATAGCCCTTTTAATGATTAGTTCTTCTCTTTTCAACATAAATTAAAACCCTGGCTTTACCACAATTCTTTATTAACGATAATCAGACGTAGATACCATTTAATTTACAT
>JAMBLF010001802.1:0-38164 GCA_030578115.1 Leucoptera coffeella
AATTGCGGAGATGGAAACCGGAACCTCTGACTACACCGCAAGGGTTATTGGTCGTGAATGCGTTCGTTTTTTTTTGTTACTTACATTACCTGGTGCTCTGAGATACGGGATAAAGTCTAATTCAGATACCAGTTCTTACCCAGTTGATAAGCAATTAAATGTTTCAAAGCAATTAAAAAAAGTTTCGATTATAGGGTACGAGTACTATGGCGACCTCCGTGGCGCGATCGGTTAGCCGCCGGAACGTTAATAGTGAGGTCTCGGATTCGATTCCCGGTGGAGGCAGAGTTAAGAACTACGCTTTTCTACTGCTTTCCAGTGTGGTCGTAAATCATATATGCTATATATATATATATATATATATATATATATATATATTTATGTTTAATATGTATATATTTCTATTTTAATATGTATGTATATTTTTTTAAGTTCTTTTTAACATTATCACTCTATGTATTTACTATGTGCGTATGTATAGTATGTATTATTATATTCAGCTAGTGACAGACTTAGGTTTGGGTGCTGTCGGAGGATCAGTGATGCTGCTTAGCTGCATCAAATACTGAGACAGCACCTTTTCACTGCATCAAATGCCTACTTCTTATATGTACGACTTTTGTTGTTGTATCAAAGTGTGTATAAATAGTGTTATGTTGAAATTTGTATGTATAGCAGTGAATAAATAATTTTCTTTCTTTTATTTCTTAAATTTACGTTGACTAGTACCCTTAACACAAGTCTTAAATCAACTTACCAAGGGGCTAGTTCAGTTGGTGTAATAATGTCCAAATATTATTATACATAATAAAATATGTGATTTAGTAGAACAATATATGTACATATTATGAAAGTTTTTGTACTATTGTAATTTATATCGTTGCTGTATAAGTAAAAATAAAGATAATTATTATAATTCATAATCACAGAATATGATACATAGTTTTAAGAGATTTGCGATTTATACTCATAAATAAGAACTAAACGGTATATACGACTTATTACGGGAAACGTCGGGTTAACAAAGGTAACTTTATTATATAAAAACTTACGCGATAAGTCCCGTTTAGTTATTAATCATCGAATATTTGTATGAAAAAAGTAAAAACAACATAGAGATCCCGCCACATACGGTGGCAGTAGCCAAACTTGGAACTAAATTTGACGTTACCGCCATTGCGTGTTATTTTGTATGAAAGGTAAATTTAGTATTACCAGCGTTGTGTTTTTTGCCCCACTCTTTGTAATTTTTATGTTTGTTAAGGGTGATTATAATAAATTGATTTCCGGAGTTTCTTGTTAGTTCTTCTCCAAGCTAGGGTCTCCGCTGATCTAACCTCGGTAAAAAATATGTAAAGACAATGCTCAGTGCCATGTTTGAAATAATAGTTTTAAGAGATTCGCGATTTATACTCATGATATAAGATATAAGGGTGTGTATTAGATTGATTGCAGCTGTGGGAAATCCTACGTCGAACACACTAAACGGTCTATTGCGGACAGAGTGAAGGAACACATAATATATGTAATGTATAATAAGAAGGATAAGTCCCGTTAATTATTAATCATGTTTGAAATAGTTTAATAAACATATTTTGACTTTGATATATTAATTTGTTTTATTTGAGTTTATAGCTCTGCAACCAAAGACCGTTACAAATGAAACCTATAATGTATCGAGCCGTATGGCACAGTGAGTGCTAATTTTGGCGTGTTTACTGGTAACACTGAATTACGCGACTGTGGCGACGCCTCCAACTGCCGCCTTATGTGGCGGGATCTCTACTTAGTCCACACTCATAACTATAGTGCTAATAAGTTTTTTTTTTAATTCTTTATTATGCCATTCACCACTAAGGTTATGTCGGCTGATGTGCTAATAAGTTTGTATTCAAAATTTTAAAAGGCGAATTTTGACACTTTCGTTGTCATCAATAGTGAAAATTTACACTTCATAATACACTACTAACTTCACACTATTACTGAAGTGCTATTGACTACGATTATGCTAAACGCATTAGTAGACTTAGGCCCTTGTACCCCTAAAATAAAGGTGCTTGCTATTCAATTAGTGTTCCAAACATAAACCCGCTTCCTCCCACATTTAGCCCACACCCCACGCTTATCAGTTTCCAGGTCATTTGTTGCTCACTTGGTCACGGGAAGCCCATTAGCGCCTTTATTAAGAGATGCACACAGCGATTGCTAGCCCTCCGCTCCGGGAAGTGTAAATGGAAGGGACAAGTGGCTTTTACTTTGCGGAAAAGGGGTAATTAATACTTTGGTACAGATATAGAAATAAAGAAAACAGTCCTAATAGGACATATTACGGTCAAATAGACGCCATATTGAATAAGGGTGACGTTAGAAGTACCTATAACCGCCGATTGTGTTTTTGTGAGTGTCAATGAAGCGAAAGTGGTTTGTCAGCTGGCCAGATGGGGAGATCTCTGCCTACCCCTCTACAGGGAATCAGGCGTGACTTGTATGTATGTATGTATTAGTAATGTTATTTTTAGGTGACCTTACTTATTACTGATTTTTTTTTCATTTACGTACATAATTTGCAGTCGCTAACGGTGATGGAAAACATCGTGAGGAAACCTGCCTATCCCTCAGGATAGGTAATAGTCAGTGCCTATATACGGCGATACGGTTCACTACCTATCACATTAGGTGCTGTCTATTGATTCGCATAACTCATACCTCATGCCTTCGAAATTTCGGAGATGGATGGAGATGTGTATACACAAGTCGTGAATCGTATGTATGTATGTTGGACCTTACTGTTTCTTATGACATTAAATTGAAAAATTTACATATCATTTATGCGCACATTCGCTTATTGAACGCATAATATTACGTTTGCTTCCCTATTTATTTCAGTAGCCTTGGTCACGGGTCAAATTTATGACGGTAAAATGAATAACAATATTTTAACCATATTTCCACCACAGTCTAGGTGAATGTACTTTATGTTAGACTTTAAAGAATAGTTAGGTTTCCTCACGATGTTGAACTTTAGGGACTGCTATGTTTTGCTAAATACAATAAATATAAATAAAAAAACAATTCATATTCTTAACAAAACATTTATTTATAAACTACTCTCTAACAAATAAATTATATTCTAACCTAAAATTTAACAAAATAAGATCGGCAGGATACATACATACCGAAATGTATGAACTTACATACACACGGGTCTATATACTCACGTATTTCTATACCTTTCAGGGTAGACGCAACTTATATATGTGTGTGTGTATTGTAACATATGTATTTAACTGTCTTTTTTCGCAATTGTTAGACATTGATAGGCTTTGATAGACGCTATATTGAAAAAGGGTGACGTTAGGAGTACCTATAACTGCCGAGTGTAGAATAGAGGTATGGATGTCAATGAAGCGAAAGTTATTTGGTTGGAGACAAATAAAGATCCGTGTTCTTTACCTACCCCTCTATAGTGAAACGGTCGTAAAGTGCAAGTTTATACATATATACATACACATCACAGATTCTCTGTAGAAATGTAGGCAGAGATCACAAATCCCCATCTATCCCTCTAACAAACCACTTTCGGTTTGACACTCATACACCTCTAACACACTCGGCGGTTATAGGTACTTCTAACGTCACCCTTTTTCAATATGGCGTCTATCTGACTGACATATGTCTCATAGGGCCGGCCCCTACGTAACCACTACCACTTTTTTGGGTGTGTTGTGTAGGATCCAGTGTGTCCTACAGGAAAAGAGGAAGCTTCCTACCTGGGCAGGTGTTCGTCCAGGCTAATGGCCTCACTTGGAAATTTGTATATATCTTGTTTCTGATAAATATTTCAATTGCACGTTCTAGGAAATTGATTTGTGTAATTATTATTTTATTCTTGGCGGCGTCATTTGTGGTAATTATGTTGAACTAATTGCAACTTAGGTTTATGTAGGTTTCTCTGTGTGTGGCGCTCTAGAGGTCGCCACAGTTGTGTATGCATGTATATATTTAACCAATCACAACTAGGCATGACTCCGCCCCCTTTCCCTCTTAGCCCCGCCCCTTTCGTACTCTTCTATTATCTTCCCCACTTGTCCTACTATTTCTTCTATCGTGCCAGTAAAGGATTGTGGCTTATCTGCCATCAGGGTTTGTACTAATTCGTATTGCGGTGGCGATTTGAGGGTTGTTCTACCGCATATTAGGATGAATGGGTAACCGGCACTGGAAGAAAATAACAATCATTTATTTATTTTATTTATTTCATACTCAAATGAAACAAACATACTGTATTACTCCACAATGGCACACGCAAGAACTACTTGTGTGTTTGTCTTGAAATCTGTGTAAAGTAAATCTGTGTAAAAAAAGATATAATATAAAAAATCTGTATAAAAAAGATATAATATCAAAAAAGCGTTTATTTATAGCCCCAAAAACATACACAATATCAAACGTTTACATTAAAACCTTACAACCCCTAGTATAACAAAAGTCACAGCAAAAGGGTTCTAACTCAGCTGGGTATCTAAAAGTTGCGTTGAATTTTATTATTATTCTTATTAAACACAAAGTTACGTACTTTTACGTTCTGCCAACCCTTTCAAGGAGGATTAAACCTTTGAGACGTAATACCTACTTGATCACGTTCGGCATTAATTTTGGAGTCGTAATGGCATTGATATTAAATATTGGTTACAGTAGTCCTTAAGTTAACTATTACATGGTAGAAACATTCATTTGGTGTTATAGTGTCCTAAATAGTGTTTGTTTTGACAATTTCGTGCAAAGGGTGTGGACTCGATTGAAACCTCACCGGAATAAAAAAATGTACAGTCGACAACAATAACAGGAAAATTGGGACTGTGATTTCAATAATTCGTTAAATTCTACATTTAAAATAAAAGCCAGAAATGTAAATAGTGACGTCATCATGAAAAATGAGGCGTGGTTGTCTGTGATTGGTCAATGTAACTTGTTTTCTCATTTACTCACGTCTCATTGGCCAGTTTAACTTTGAATATCATGATGTAAATTAATTAACACGAATAGCTTATAGTTATCATATAACTCACCAATCAGCCATCATAGCCCGCTTGCCAATTGTCAAATGGTGTCTGTCATCCACTATGACGTCATCTGTCAAACTCGGGTGACAGTTGACAGCTTGGTAGACGCCGAGAATGCTCTCCCAATTGTGGTTGAGCCATTCTTTTGAACCTTCCTGAAATAACGATAAGTACTTCATATTTATTTAACAACATATTTATTTGGACAATCAATTGAACTAGCCCCTTGCTAAGTACATTCAAGACTTGTGTTAAGGGTACAAGTCAACGTATGTTTAAGAAATATATACTTATTATACATCACTACATAGTATAAAACAAAGTCGCTTTCTCTGTCCCTATGTCCCTTTGTATGCTTAAATCTTTGAAACTATGCAACGCATTTTGATGCGTTTTTAATAGATCGAGTGATTCATAAATGTATATATCCCTTGGGATAGGCAGTAGCCAGTGCCTATATACGGCGATACGGTTCACTACCTTATCACGTTGGGTGCTGTCAAGTGAAACGCGGGCTTCGAATGACCTATATCTAAAATGCCTTCGAAATTTCGGAGATGGGCACTCAAGCCTCTGACTAACCCCGCATAATAAAAAAAGGGAGTGTGTATACACAAGTCGTGAAGTCTATGTTATGTTGTTTATGTACATAAATGTGCTTAGTCACTTTTGGTATAATAAAGTATGATTAATACTGTTTTTTTTTTTATATTCCTTTAGGGCAACCAAAAAGGATAAACATAACACATTACAAAAGCATGAATCAAATGTATATAGGTACGTCAGCCTTAAATATAGGTCACCATTGCATGGTATAATATAAAAATAATAATATAAAGTATAATTATAATATAAACATTCAAAAACATTATACTTTGTATGTCACCGCGAACCCACGTGTTGACCAGATAGTCAGTACTCAATGTGACAGGTGGTAAGCCATGTCGCCATTTACAAGCACTCACTATTACCTGTTCGGGGATCAGGTAGATTGTCTCACGATGCTTTCCCTCATCGTAGTATTTGACGCATTTCGTTTTGTTACGAAATAAAATACAATATGCACATTTTTCTACTCATAAATATTTTTTATCTTTCTTTGTACACTGTTTTCCTTTACAGTAACTTGCTAAGCTCAGTATATTACATACCTTGGGCCCAATGATGATCATCTTGTAAGGCGCAATATGCAGAGGCCATCGTAACGAAGTTTCAGAACTCAAACTCTCCACTGATGCACCTAATAACCTGTGAAAAAATATCATCAATAATAATAATATTGTAGGACATACACCAATTGAACTAGTATACTATCTATTACTATAATCTATTACTATACTATAGTATGTTCGTATTAACAAAATTGTGACGTCATAATGTCCCCACGATTTGACCAATGAGACGTGACAACGGTTGTCTGCAATTGGTCAATGTGACTTGTTTTCTCATTTACTCACGTCTCATTGGCCAGTTTAACCTCTGAATATCATAACGTCACTATTTTCTTAACGCAAATAGCCTATAGTATAGTATACTATTGCAAAGTACATTTAAGACTTGTGTTAAGGTACTAGTCAACGTATATTTAAGAAATGTATACTTATTATACATCACTACATAGTATAAAACAAAGTCGCTTTCTCTGTCCCTATGTCTCTTTGTATGCTTAAATCTTTGAAACTACGCAACGGATTTTGATGCGGTTTTTTTAATAGATAGAGTGATTCAAGAGAAAGGTTTATATGTATAGTAACATCCATTAAATAGTGGAGTAGGCTATATATTTTATACCCGTGCGAAGCCGGAGCGGGTCGCTAGTCAATAATAATATAATAATTATTATATTGTTGGTTATTACACCAACTGAACTAGCCCCTTGCTAAGTACATTTAAGACTTGTGTTAAGGGTACTAGTCAACGTATATTTAAGAAATATATACTTATTATACATAGATACATAAAGTGCGATTTCGAGTTCAATTCCCGGTGGAGGCAGTTAAGAAAAACGCTTTTATTCTGCTTTCCTGTCTGGTTGTTGATTATATATGCTATATATGTATTTATCTATGTATAATAAGTATATTTTTATTAAATATACGTTGACTAGTATCCTTAAAACAAGTCCTTAATGTACTTAGCAAGGGGCTAGTTCATACATACATACGCTTCACGACTTGTGTATACACACTCCCTTTTTTATTATGGCGGAGTAGTCAGAGGCTTGAATGCCGAAATTTCGAATATCCGAAATTTCGAAAGCATGTTAGGTATGGGTCATTCGAAGCCCGCGTATCACTAGATAGACAGCACTTAGTTAAATTGGCTAGTTCAATTGGTGTATGTAATCATACCTAGTAATCCCAATACCATAGCAGCACATTTGCAAGTTCGCTTCTTTGCCGCTAGATGTCGTATATGTCGCTTTCAAGGGCCCACTGTAGCGGTCATTCAGGACGAACGTATGGCCAACCTGTCACAGAATAACCATACATACATATACATGCACGTCCTTTAATCCCTTTCGGGGTGGACAGAACCTCCGAGAAATGAAAACATCTTCTTCGTTACATACATAGTATTTTAGCAGTAACCTTTACATACATACATATCACGCCCGATTCCCTTTAAGAGGTAGGCATAGATCGCAGATCCCCATTTGTCCCGCTGACAGACCACTTTCGCTTCATTGACACTCATACACCTCTAACACACTCGGCGGTTATAGGTACTCCTAACGTCACCCTTTTTCAATATAGCGTCATAGGTCTTATTCTGACACATTTTATTTTATATATACGTATATTTTACTTTATTGCATACATACATATACATTCACGTCCTTTAATCCCTTTCGGGGTGGACAGAACTTGTCAGACATGAAATCATCTCCGTTATTACATACATAGAATTTTATCCGTCACCTTTACATACATAGATACACATCACGCCCGATTCCTGACAGACCACTTTCGCTTCATTGACACTCAACATCTTCTCATACACACTCGGTGGTTATAGGTACTCCTAACGTCTGCCGCCTGAGCATGTACCCATGAAAATGAAGTTTAATGAATGTCTATGTACATTTTCGTAATTATAATACATTTACGTAATTCTTCGAATACTACGGTGAGGGAAGACATCGTGAGGAAACTTACCTGATCCCCGAACAGGTAATAGTCAGTGCTAATAAATAGCGACATGGCTTACCACCTGTCAGATTGCGTACTGACTTGGTTAACACGTGGTTTGGAAGCGTCCATAGAATTACTACCTTCGCAATTGCGGAGATGGAAACCTGAACCTCTAAAACCCCGCAAGGGTTAATAGCCGTGAACGCGTATGTCTTAGTTAATAATTTTACCAGGAGTTCTTTTAATCTAAACAAAAAAAAAACAAAACAAATGCGTTCACGACCATTAACCCTTGCGGGGTAGTCAGAGGTTCAGGTGTCCATCTCCGCAATTGCGAAGGTAGTAATTCTATTGCCACCTCGAACCCACGTGTTAACCAGATAGTCAGTACTCAATGTGACAGGTGGTCAGCCATGTCGCCATTTACAAGCACTAACTATTACCTGTTCCACGAACAAGTAGGTTTCCTCACGATGTTTTCCCACACCGTATTATTCGACGCATTTTGCAAATGTGTTTTTATTACGAAAATGTACATAGAAATTCATTAAACTTCATTTCCATTGGTACATACTCAAACGGGATTTGAACCCTGTACCCACTGATACAGAGCCAAGCCCCAAACAACTGAGCTACGTCGAATTTCTCTTACAGCCGGTTTCTGGAACGCTATTCAAATCTCTTGTCAGCTAACAATTGATTATTAATTAACAAATTGTTGACAATTGGCGAGTTTCTCGAAGCGTTTTCATCCTCTTGTCAGCTAATTAGAGCTTAGCAATAGTTTGAATAGCGGATTGAGCAAATTTGATTAAAAACTTCACTCACTCGATCAATTCTGACATCTAGACGCAAGTCAAATGTCACTTTTTGACAAAAAAAATGTTTGTTATTATTCAAACAGCCGGTTTCTGGAACGCTATTCATTTTTGACAAGAGTTTGAATAGTGTTGTGTTAATAGTGAATAGTATGTAACAATATGAAGAGAGCAACTAGGCAGGAGCTCTCCAATGCTAATGTAATCATTCATACTTTTTGGCAGTGCCCTGATTTGTCCATGTTAACAGAAGCTAACATTAAAACAGCAATATGTATCAAATTATTCTAGCCATTTTTTCCGTGATATACAGAATTACTGGCTTGGAAACCCTATAGCGGGCTTTAAATTTGTCATCGTCCAAGGTCTCGATAGGGTTCATTCTTCGACGATACCTTCGCATTCTTCTGGGTACTTGTACCTCTTCATCAGTTGATGAAAAAGTAACGTCAGATACGCTCACATCGGACACACTCACATCAGACATGGTTTTAATAATATAATGTCCAAAAACGTGGAAATAAAGCAACCATAAGCACTTGAATATCAGTTAATTACTCAAGATCCGATGATTATTTATTTTCTTGTCAACAAATTGCTAACAAATTGTTGACAAGAGATTTCGTTTCGAGAAACCCAAACGCGCTACAAAAGTGCTTTTTGACAAGCCATTATGTGACAAGAGTTTAATTATTGTTCGAACAACTCAACAATATTTAAGCACTTGTTAAACACTATTCAAACTCTTGTCAAAAATGAATAGCGTTCCAGAAACCGGCTGTTAATCTCCTACCCTACAAAATACGAAAAACCCACCTCAACACAACTGATCTCGTCCAACTCCCTTGCACCACATCTTCCACACTTCTCCACTCCATCTGCCACCAGCTGAGTGTAGTGGCAGGCTCTGCAGCGTGCCACACGGTCTTCCCCCGCAGTCGCCTTTAACTGCCACTCGTGGGATTTGGAGCCTCCTATGTCACCAGTGGGAGCGGCCACTGAAAGGTGCGGGCATAATATCAGCGTTTAATGCGTTTAATGTTTCCATTAATGTAAATTATTATATGATTAATTCTTTTCTCTATTTGTGTATATGAATTACTGCATCTAGTGTGAATAAAAGGAATTTTATTTTATATATTATTTTTTAATGAATGTATAACTTGAAATAATAATATTTCGGACATTATTACACCAATTGAACTAGAGCCTTGGTAAGTTCATTTACCATAAATACATACATACACATCACGCCTGATTCCCTGTAGAGGGGTAAGCGGAGATCACTGATCCCCATTTGTCCCACTGACAGACCACTTTCGTTTCATTGACACTCATACATCTTCTCATACACTCTCGGCGGTTATAGGTACTCCTAACGTCACCTTTTTTCAATATAGCGTCTATCTGACTATTATATGTCTTATTAGTGGCTTTTTGTGTTTACTTATATAGATCTATAGTCGTCTATGGTTCGTCAAAGTTGAAAATACAAGTCAGCAGCTCAGTGAAAGTTGAAAATACAAATAATTATTTTCGGCTGAATATTATTTAGTCAATTGTGATACTAAACTGGCTAAATATGTTTGCTTTGGGATTATATTTGGATCCTCTACTGGAACGAACCGAAGAACAGGGAAGAGAAGAATTGGAGCTTCGACTTCGTTTATCTTCGGTTGTAGCGACTGGCGGCGTTGGTGTAACTATGGCAACGAAATAACAAGAGCAAACGCCGTGGCATCAGTGTTTGTACTTGAGACGATATAACCTCAGTGGTGAATGGCTTATTAAAGAATAAAAAAAAACCATTACAATTTAGTATCGAAGTTGTAACATTAGCATACCTTTATAAACCTCCAAGTTCAACCTGTGGAACAGCTCCTCATATGTCCGTGTCACCGTGTCGTATCCCTGGGCGACACTAGTGTCGTCTGCGTGGACACTGTACGCGTCCATCATCGTGAACTCCCTGGCTCGTAGCAGGCCGTGTTTGGGCCGCTTCTCGTCACGAAATTTTGGTGTAATCTGGAATTTATGTAAATACTAGCGACCCGCTCCGGCTTCGCACTTCTGGCTATTTAATGGATGTTATTATACATATAAACCTTCCTCTTGAATCACTCTATCTATTAAAAAAACCGCATCAAAATCCGTTGCGTAGTTTCAAAGACTAAAGCATACAAAGGGACATAGGGACAGAGTAGGCTATATATTTTATACCCGTGCGAAGCCGGAGCGGGTCACTAGTACTCGTATATGAGAGGCGTATGTATGTATATAAATATAATCGTGAAAGTTTCGTACAGTGAAGGACTATTCATTGGAATACATATAGTACCACATTAAGCCCCCATATCACAGTAAAGAAGAAAGACGTTTACATTAATATACGACTGTTAAGGGTGACGTTAGAAGTACCTATAACCGCTGAGTGTGTATGAGAAGATATATGAGTGTCAATGAAGCGAAAGTGGTCTGTCAGTGAGACAGGGGATCCGTGATCTCTGCCTACCCCTATACAGGGAATCAGACGTGATGTGTATGTATGTATTACCTGATACAGTAGCAGCGGTAGTTGCTTGTATGTTAATGGCGCTACATCTGCCAGAAGGTCTGTTATTGCTTCTTCGTGTGTCTGAAAACATACATAAATACATATATTGACGACCTCCGTGGCGCGATTGGTTGAGCACCTGAAGTCCTGAACGCTAATCGTGAGGTCCCAAAGATTCCCAGAGGCAAAATTACGAACTACGCTTTTCTATTGCTTTCCAGTCTGGTTGTTGATTATATATGCTGTATATGTATTTATCTGCATATATTTGTTAAGTATATGTTGACTAGTACCCTTACCACATAAATGAACTTACCAAGGGGCTAGTTCATTATAATACATAATTATTTGGTACTTTTAGTAGCTAATGAAATCAATGTGCTCCTTTGATAAAGTCTAAAGTCGCAAGATTAGTGTTAACACGCTATCCACGCCAGTGGCGCCATCTAGTGGATCTTGGAAAAGTCGAGTTTGCGACTGTGTTACCACGCCATCTAGTGGACAAAGGAACAAGACGACGCGACACGATTCCTTCTAGAAAGAATAAATATGACCAGGCAGGGAATATATCGTTTTTGAATAGACGCTTTACAGCATTGAGACAAAACGCAAGTGTTTTATTTCTTACACTTTAAAATATCACGCCATCAAGTCTAGCTAGTCACCCTAGGGCTCCTACATGGTCCTGCGAGCCGAACGCTTTATACAAGGAATCAGCGAAGACTTTGGTACTAGTGATACCTAAATGTAAAGGATAAAACCAACCAAGCGCATTATAAAGGAGAAGGACAATAGGATTGGAAGCCTGGAGCAACATACGCCTAAGGCGCTGGGTTCGACCTTTCTTTCCTTATTCCTAGTTTTGTCTTCTTTGTTCTAATATTGTGCTCAATTCCAGCACTGCCGGGTGAGTGCAGCGTGAGTTTGATTGCAGTCGCAACGTGGCGCAGCATATTCAGTGAGTACCTGCATTCCATTAATTCGCTAGGATGAGTGTGGATGGTAGCAAATCGCCGCGTTTGTGCGTAGGAATGGATAATAACGTTTTAATCAAAGAATTTAATAGAAAACGCGGTGCAGTAAAGAGTAAACTTACCTTATTTGCCAAATATTTGAATTCATTGTGTGATCTGGAGGCCCTTACCGACAAACAGCGCTCAGAACTAACACTTAGAACGGATTCCGCCAGGGCATTATTCAAAGAATATGACTTCATTCAATCAAAACTCGATGAAATAATACCTGATTCAGATGTTCAAGAACAGCTTGACTATAGAGAAAGTTTTGAAGCCATGTTTTATAATGCTTTGTCGGACGCCGAACTTTTGTTTGCGAAAAATATTCCTAAATCTAGTGACTGTTCCAAGTGCGAAGTAGGTACTTCTTTCGTGAAATTACCAACCATCAACCTGCCGTACTTCGACGGAAGGTTGGACGACTGGTTGGAGTTTAGGGATACTTATCTTTCAATGATTCATAACACAAACCTTGATGCCATACAAAAATATCATTACTTGCGATCTGCTTTAAAAGGCAATGCATTACAAGTAATTAAATCCATTGAATTCTCATCAAGTAACTATGCCATTGCTTGGGGTTTGCTCGTAAATAGGTACAACAATAATAACTTGCTTGTACACAACTATATAAAGTCTTTGTTTTCCTTGCCATCAATTAGCAAAGAATCACCAGCACAGATTCGTAAACTGATAGATTCTGTACTGAAGAACTTGAGGGCATTAGAATCTTTGGGAGAACCCACTACATATTGGGATACCCTTGTTATTTATTTAGTTGTGTCAAAATTCGATTCAATTACCGAAAAAGAATGGGAGCAAAATAAGTTATTGAAATTAGAAGATAACAAGCAAAAAATAACCTTGCAAACTTTACTTAATTTTTTGGGCAACAGGGCGGACATGCTAGAAATGATCAAAGTTGGCCATAACTCACATACACATCACACACACTCATACAACAACTCACAAACAAAAACTCACACAAATACAAACATACACGCTTTAGTATCTACACCTAAACATTCACGAGTAAATAAGTCTAGGCAACCTGTCTGTCCTATGTGCAGCAGTGGTCATTCGCTTTACGCCTGTGACAAGTTTCTCACAATGAATGTAGGTGAACGACAAAAATTTGTAGTCGAGAAAAAGTTGTGCAATAACTGTCTTAGGGTAGGCCATAGCACGGAGCAATGCTTTTTCGGGCCTTGCCGTATCTGCAATGTGAAGCATAACACACTATTGCATGTAGATAACGTCGCTTTACTTACGGCAATGACAGATTCACAAGTTTCGCATTATTACAACGGTGAATCTGACTATTCTAGTTCAGTTTGTCCACAGCAACAATACGCATCAAAACAGGTGTTATTATCGACTGCCATCATATGCATTAAGGGCGGCGATAATATCTACCACAAGGCGCGAGTTCTATTAGATAGCGGCAGCGAGCGGTCTATAGCGACTAGTGCATTAATTAAACGATTAAACGTTAAAACTATACAGTCCATTTGCAAAATCACAGGAGTAGGTAATTCTATTTCTCGTTGTACTGAATCATGCGACTTACTATTCAAATCGATGAGAAATGATTACGAGAAGCGCATTAGTTGTCTTATTTTACCTAATATCACTACTGTATCGCCACGAGTAAGTAACGATAGCATAAAAATTAGCAGTGATTATTATTTAGCCGATCCATTATATTATAAGTCTTCCACAATAGATTTACTGCTCGGAGCAGATTGTTTCTGGGATTTATTACAAGATGGTCGCATTAAACTACCTTGTGGGGCCTACTTGCAAAATACCAAGCTAGGTTGGATTATCTCGGGCAGGATTAATTCGCATTATTTTAATAAAAACACTCATTGTAACTTTTTGCAGACGTCTTCATTAGACGTTCAATTACGTAAATTTTGGGAAGTAGAGGAAATCATTAGTCCTACTAAGTACCTAACACCTGATGAACGAGCTTGCGAGAAATTATTTAATGAAACTACTATGCGTACGAGTGACGGTCGTTTTGTTGTCCGTATTCCGTTGAAAGAAGACTCGCATGTACTTGGCCATAGCTTCGATGTTGCAAAAAACCGGTTCTTATCTCTCGAGCGCAAGCTGAATAGTAACTCGCAACATAAGCAAATGTATAGTGCGTTTTTGAAGGAATACGTTGATTTGGGCCATATGACACGTATAGATAATTACGATGTACCTAACTATTTTTTGCCTCATCATGGTGTATTTCGTGAGCATAGTCTTACAACTAAATTACGAGTAGTTTTTGATGCTAGTCAAAAAACTTCGTCTGGTAAATCGTTTAATGATATTCAATATACGGGTTACAAAATGATTTGTTTGAGATACTTTTACGTTTTCGTCAGTTTAAGTATGTAGCGTGCGCGGACATAGAAAAGTTCTTTAGGCAAATTTTAATTTCATTTGATCAAAGGCAATTACAGCTAATTATGTGGCGTGAGGATACGTCCCAGCCTATTAGCATATACCAACTAAATACGGTTAGTTATGGAACCGCTTCTGCGCCTTATCTATCAAATAGGTGTTTACGACAGCTAGGCCTGGAATGCAATGACAATGAAGTGTCACAGGTCATTCTAAATGATTTTTACGTGGACGATCTTATAACAGCCGTGCGATTCTTGAAAAAAGTTAAGAGTAAAACAAGACCAAAACAGTATTGTTTTTGGTTTTGGTATTCTTGAAACGTCAAATGCACACACGTTACCGATTGCAGTTTTGTTTTGGTTTAACGCTCAATTTGGTATTCTTGAAAAAAAATTGAGTCGAAACGTAATCACTATCGGCATGAATCGGTATTCTTGAAATAAAACAAAAAAAATCATCTGTCAAATCACAGGTTTTGGATGCGTTTTGCGTAGGTTTTAGAGATCCCGCCACATAAGGTGGCAGTTGGAGGCGTCGCCACAGTCGCGTAATTCAGTGTTACCAGTAAACACGCCAAAACTAGCACTCACTGTGCCATACGGCTCGATACATTATAGGTTTCATTTGTAACGGTCTTTGGTTGCAGAGCTATAAACTCAAATAAAACAAATTAATATATCAAAGTCAAAATATGTTTATTAAACTATTTCAAACATGATTAATAATTAACGGGACTTATCCTTCTTATTATATATTACATATATTATGTGTTCCTTCACTCTGTCCGCAATAGACCGTTTAGTGTGTTCGACGTAGGATTTCCCACAGCTGCAATCAATCTTATACACACCCTTATATCTTATATCATGAGTATAAATCGCGAATCTCTTATAACCATTATTTCAAACATGGCACTGAGCATTGTCTTTACATATTTTTTACCGAGGTTAGATCAGCGGAGACCCTAGCTTGGAGAAGAACTAACAAGAAACTCCGGAAATCAATTTATTATAATCACCCTTAACAAACATAAAAATTACAAAGAGTGGGCAAAAAACACAACGCTGGTAATACTAAATTTACCTTTCATACAAAATAACACGCAATGGCGGTAACGTCAAATTTAGTTCCAAGTTTGGCTACTGCCACCTTATGTGGCGGGATCTCTACAAAAGCTTATTTTCAAAGAGTTTTGATAGATTTTTGGTTAGAGTTTTCACCACAATTAGTCAAAATGAGTCTGCAAATGAAGTTCGATCTGCTAGAAACGGCTTAGTAGGTTACTACCTACTGGATTATCTTCTTTTTTCAATACGCTAGTAAAGACATATTACAGTCAGATAGACGCCAAATTCAAAGGGTTAGAAATACCTTTAACCACCGAGTGTGTATGAGGCGGTGTATGATAGTCATTGAAGCAAATATGGTTTGTCAGGACTGGTACAGATGGGGATCTATTTTAACAATCACTGCCATATCCACATGTATCAAAATCTCTGAAGCATATACACTCCAATATTTTTCATTTCATCATTTAGGAAATCTATTTGCAATACATTAACAGTGTACGATTTTCTTTTATTTACTTATAGTTACTATATAGTGTAAATATTTCTAATTGGAGGTACCTAATCATTTCTTTTTCTTTGAAGTAATAAAACATATACCTTACTCTTTCTAGTGAACTAGATTTGTTATATGTTATCTAAATCTTGTTTAGTTTACTAAGTCTAGCTATGTATGAAATGAAAGAAATAATTTTTGTGTATTATTAAATATATAATTTTATCATAACTAGTTTGATTTATGCTGTCATTGCTATAGATTGCAAGATATTGGAAGATATTTAGAGATCCCGCCACATAAGGTGGCAGTAGCCAAACTTGGAACTAAATTTGACGTTTCCGCCGTTGCGTGTTATTTTGTATGAAAGGTAAATTTAGTATTACCAGCGTTGTGTTTTTTGCCCACTCTTTGTAATTTTTATGTTTGTTAAGGGTGATTATAATAAATTGATTTCCGGAGTTTCTTGTTAGTTCTTCTCCAAGCTAGGGTCTCCGCTATAAAGACAATGCTCAGTGCCATGTTTGAAATAATAGTTTTAAGAGATTCGCGATTTATACTCATGATATAAGATATAAGGGTGTGTATAAGATTGATTGCAGCTGTGGGAAATCCTACGTCGAACACACTAAACGGTCTATTGCGGACAGAGTGAAGGAACACATAATATATGTAATATATAATAAGAAGGATAAGTCCCGTTAATTATTAATCATGTTTGAAATAGTTTAATAAACATATTTTGACTTTGATATATTAATTTGTTTTATTTGAGTTTATAGCTCTGCAACCAAAGACCGTTACAAATGAAACCTATAATGTATCGAGCCGTATGGCACAGTGAGTGCTAGTTTTGGCGTGTTTACTGGTAACACTGAATTACGCGACTGTGGCGACGCCTCCAACTGCCACCTTATGTGGCGGGATCTCTACCTATTAACTTTCGAACTGAAAAGTAAAAGCCTAACCACAGATAAAATAATACTACAGTAACAAACTTTTGAAACAACGTTTTGGTTTTGCCAAAATATACGTCAAATATCGCACATATGACACATGGTTGACGTAATATTTACTAAACGAACATGGTAGTTTTGTAAAAGTGAAATTATGGTAACACAGAAGTGTAAGGTTTTGAATCGGTTTTGGTGCAGGAATAAAACGAGAGCGCTGCGATTCAATAATGGTGCAGTTTTGTAAAAGAACTTCAAGAATACGAAAGTAAATCTGCACTGCACCTGCACTGCAGCGCTATCAAAACCAATTTGAAAATTTTATTGTTTTCAAGAATCGCGCGGCGGGTCACGATTGTAAAATGAAGCTAGCAAAAATAGTTAATAAGGTAAATAGCGTTTGTAAGTTAGGTTGTTTTCCATTACGAAAATGGATTTTCAATTTTAATGATGTTTCGCACGGTTGCTTATCAGATAATAGTGATGAGATCAAGTACTTATCATTGGATGACCATTATTCGTGTAAAACTTTAGGTATAGGGTGGTTTAGTAAGGCAGACGAACTGCATTTTGTGTCTAAGTTAAGCGATAATTTTAATAAAGTCACTAAAAGGATTTTATTATCTGTGACGTCACAAATTTACGACCCTTTGTCGTTGCTTGGGCCAGTAGTAATAACAGCTAAGATTTTGCTTCAGAAATTATGGCTATGCAAAGCCGGGTGGGATGACATATTACCACAACACATAGAAGATAGTTGGCGTGAGTTTATACGTTCTTTAGGTAAGTTAGGCGCTATACGTATACCTCGTTGTGTAGTAGGTGACGTATCAGCTGATAAGGAGTTGCATATTTTTTCGGGACGCTAGCGAAAGCGCGTACGGTGCCTGTGCGTACGTACGTACTTGTGATAGTCAAGGTCAAGTTAGTGTTAGGCTTTTGTGTGCTAAGAGTCGAGTTGCGCCTCTCAAGCCGCTGACTATACCTAGGCTTGAACTTTGCGGTGCTCTCATTGGTGCACGCTTGTATAGTAAAATTAAGAAGTCGTTACGGTTAAGTTTTTCTAGAGTAGTATTTTGGTTAGATTCTTCTATTGTTTTAGGTTGGCTTAAGATGTCGCCTCATTCGCTTAAAACTTTTGTACAAAATCGTGTTGTAGAAATAAACGAGATAGCTGGTAATTGCATATTTTCACACGTCAGTGGCAAGAGTAATCCTGCCGATGTACTCTCAAGGGGTATGTCGTTAGACGCTTTATTGTTGTGTGATATGTGGTGGTACGGTCCATCATTTTTACACAAACAGGATGTGTTCTTCTCACTTGACAATAACATAAACGAATCAGATTTGCCAGAGACCAAGATAAAGAGTGTTCAATGTTTTTCTACTAATTTTAACGAGCTTAGTTTAGTAGATTTTACTCGTTTTTCGTCCTTCGTGAAATTGCAACGAACAATGAGTTACGTTTTACGTTTTATTAAAAATATTCGATCGAAAAGTAATCGTAAACGTGATGTTCTCTCTGTGGACGAATTAGACGACGGGTTGCAAGTACTTGTCAAAATAGTGCAGCAACAATCGTTTCACGAAGAGTACAACGCACTTAGCAGTAATATTAGGATTAAGTCTAAGCATTTATTAAGTTTATCCTTATTTTTAGATGAAAATAAGATTATACGTGTCGGTGGTAGAATTAATAATTCTCAACAATTTAGCTACGATAAGAAGCATCCTATCTTAGTTTGTAGCAAACACTACTTCACACAATTACTATTTACACATGCACATACACACTTGTTACACGCTGGCCCTCAGCATGTACTCTTTCACATCAGGGACAAGTGGTGGCCACTGGGTGGCCGGAACCTAGCTAAGAAAACAGTTAGGCAATGTGTCAAATGCTGTAGAATGCTTGGCGAGACGGTGCAGCCATTGATGGGCAGCCTACCAGCTGAGCGTTTGACACCTGGCTTTCCATTTATGTATAGTGGGGTTGATTATTTTGGACCACTACACATTCTTAACAAAAAAGGCAAGGGGGCTAGGCTTGAGAAGTGTTATGTGTGTCTATTTGTGTGCTTCACTACCAAGGCTTTACATTTGGAACCAGTCACTGGGTTGTCTAGTGAATTTTATATAATGGCGTTGAATCGCTTTATGTCACGCCGAGGCAAACCAAAAGTAATTTATTCTGATAACGGTAAGAATTTTGTAGGCGCTGCGCGAGAGCTTACAGATTTTTTCAGGATGAATTCAAATAAAATTATCGAGTATGCATCTAGTAACGAGATAAAATTTAAATTTATTCCTCCATACTCACCTCATTTTGGCGGTCTATGGGAGGCAGGTGTGAAATCGAGTAAGCATCACATTACTCGAGTTGTAGGCAATGCTAACCTAACGTACGAGGAGTTGAGCACGGTTTTAGCTTCAATAGAAGCCGTCCTCAACTCCCGTCCCTTACATCCCATGTCTTCAGATCCAAGCGACCTTACCTCTTTGACCCCAGCGCACTTCCTACTGGGCCGTCCGCTGACTTCGCCTGCCACCGCTGACGTCACACATGTACCTACAACTGCCCTTAGCCGCTTTAAACGAGTCGAGCAGATGAGATGTCACTTTTGGACGAGATGGCATCGCGAGTACATAGCCGAGCTGCAGAGACGTACCAAATGGAACAAGGGCAACCACACTGATCTGAGGGCTGGCACAATGGTGCTGATCAAGGAAGATAATGCCCCGCCACTGCAGTGGCGCATGGGCCGCATTGTATCTCTGTTTCCAGGCACTGACGGACTAGCACGGGTGGCCAATGTGCAAACGGCAAACGGAGTAATCAAGCGGGCCTACCCTAAGCTGTGCCCATTGCCGATATCAACTACAATAGAGGATTGTAATATTGAGAGCTAGATGCTCTCAAGGCGCGCGAAGATGTTAACACGCCATCCACGCCAGTGGCGCCATCTAGTGGATCTTGGAAAAGTCGAGTTTGCGACTGTGTTACCACGCCATCTAGTGGACAAAGGAACAAGACGACGCGACACGATTCCTTCTAGAAAGAATAAATATGACCAGGCAGGGAATATATCGTTTTTGAATAGACGCTTTACAGCATTGAGACAAAACGCAAGTGTTTTATTTCTTACATTTTAAAATATCACGCCATCAAGTCTAGCTAGTCACCCTAGGGCTCCTACAATTAGGTATATGACAAATTCACGGGCTTTATTCCCTTTCGGGGTGGACAGAACCTCGGAGATATAATATCTCCTAGGTCACTGTTTAGCATGAATATTGAGGTCGCAATGTTATTAACAGAACATTGGTGACAGGTTGCTAGTGTATCGTCCAACAGATTTATCCCTAGTCTTTTTGTCTCTTATGACATGCCGGGAACAACGGCAGCTAGTTAGCATTCTTTTTACATCCCAGACTGGCACAGGACAATTTTTAAAATATTATAGTTCTAAGAGATTCGCAATTTATAGTCATATTAATAACTAGCGGGACTTATCGCATATGTTTTTATATAATAAAGTTACCTTTGTTAAACGTCAGGTTAATAAAGGTAACTTTATTATTTAAAAACATACGCTATAAGTCCCGCTAGTTATTAATTTTTAAAATATGTTCATACAATATCATACACACACCTCACTCTCCTTGGAGAAATAACATATTACACCAATCATATGGCTCATACCCCAGTATATACTCACAGGAGCCAGTAAATACTGCTTCTGATGCCTGTCCTTCAGCAGCATGAGCTCTGCCGGTGGCTCTTCAGGGAGTCTCTGTGATTTCTTCCACAACGCGGAGGGGGTTAAACTTGGTAGCAGGATGCGTTGACCGTTTATTGATGATAAGGAAGAACTGGTAAAAAATGGAGAAATTTAATACTGTCATTTGCTTAGTGTAGGACGCCCCCTGCTAGTTGGACCGATGACCTGAAAAGGGCCGCTGGCAGTGGTTGGCTGAGGGCCACGAGTGATCGTGTTTTGTGTACCCTTGGGGAGGCCTACGTCCAGCAGTGGACTGACATAGGCTGATCAAGTGATTGATTTGCTTATAAAAAATGGCATTACCTGCCTAAGGCAATGCATGTCACTGTTTTTTTATTAATATGATGTTAGACAAAAGACAAAACGAAGACACAAACACAATGCTTTCACAACCATTAACATTTGCAGGGTAGTCACAGGTTCAGGTGTCCATCTCTGCAATTGCGGTGGTAGTTATTCTTTGGCACCTCGAACCCACGTGTTAACTAGATAGTCAGTACTCAATGTGACAGGTGGTACAAGCTCTAACTATTATCTGTTTGGGGAACAGGTAGGTTTGCTCACAATGTTTTCCCTCACCGTACTATTTAATGCATTTCGTAATTGTAGTTTTATTACGAAAATGTACATAGAAATTCATTATTCATTTCCATTGGTACATGCTCAAGCGGGATTTGAACCCTGTACACTCAATATAGAGTCAAGGCCCAAACACTTGAGCTACGTCGAATTACATATAAAATATGATATAGTATTTATTTTCTCCAAGGCAACCAACGACACCTGTGTTTCATGTCTCACTAATATTGCTTTATTCACATGATACACCAATATATAAATAGTGATTAACTTTAATTGTAACAATCACTGTAGATGAATAATCGTTAGTATAAGTAAAATAAAATAATAAGTAAAATATGCTAAGTTAGTAATAAATATAAAACACGCCCAATTCCCTGTAAAGGAGTAGGCAGAAATCACAGATCCCCATCCTTTCCAATCCCAACAAACTACCTTCACTTCATTAACAATCATACACCTCCTCATACACACTTGGCAGTTATACATACACTCTGGTGCCATCCTCTACAAAAATAAAAATCTAAAGTAATAATTGTTACCATATCAGTTGTTCTAGTTTATCCATAGACCGTCTAGCAGACGGCAACAAAGCAAACAGCCCTGAACTGGTAGGCCGTACAAAGCCACATTCCGTTAACAGCTGAAACAGTATTTAGAACTATTAGTCTTCAGACTAAAAGACAAACACATTCACAACCATTAACCCATGCGAGGTTGTCAAGAGGTTCAGGTGTGTCTGCAATTGCGAAGGTAGTAATTTTATGGCTACCTCCAACCTATGTGTTGACCAGATAGTTGGTACTCAATGTGACAGGTGGTAAGCCATGTTGCCATTTACAAGCACTGAGTATTACCTGTTCAGGGAACAGGTAGGTTTCCTCATGAATGATGTTTTCCCTCACTGTAGAATTAAATACATTTTGTTAATATTTTTTTATTAGTCTTAGGTTTTAACTAAACACTTGTCCTATGGTACAATGGGATGTAAATAGAATACTAAATAGTAACTTCCTTTCTGGCATAATAAATCACATGGTTAAAGGTACATGCAATGTCTGTCACCACAGACACCTCGTTATACAGTAGACTATATCTCAGAGACTGAATGGCTGTTTATTTAGTTTTAAAATATGCAGTTGAGATTGTGGTGTTATTAATATGAAAAAAGTGACAAGAAATTACATTACATTTCTTCAATATGCAGAGAAAAAAGTCATTTATTTACTTTTCTTTTAAGTCGGTAACAGTGAGGAACAATATTGCGACTAGACATTTATAAGACAGGTAATAGCCAGTGCATGTAAACTGCGATACGGTTCACTACGAAATTTCGGGGATAGGCACTGGAGCCTTTGTCTACCTACCAATAAATTAGGCAGTTTGTAGATATATACAAGTCGTGAAGGATATGTTATGTTCTTTTTACGTTCTAGACTAGCATAAGACTAATAAAGGAAAGAGTTAATTATCAATCTAACCCTAATAACTTATGAAATTAAAGTTACCTTTTGACTTTTACACGTAATTTCTGTGGACTTCAGCTGGGCATTCTTTGGTATAGTAATCAATGGTTGGAAAACTTGTGATAACAGACGTATTCTAGTCATTTTTATTTATATTTTCCATTAAAATCAACCAGATACCCAATAAATATTTCAGAGGTTATGTTATTGTGTTTTTTTATTTAGCAGCTGCCAGCTGATTTTGACTGTTAACCTAGCTTCACATTAGAGATCCCGCCATATAAATTGGCAGTTGGGGGCGTCGCCACAGTCGCGTAATTCAGTGTTACCAGTAAACACGCCAAAACTAGCACTCACTGTGCCATACGGCTCGATACATTATAGGTTTCATTTGTAACGGTCTTCGGTTGCAGAGCTATAAACTCAAATAAAACAAATTAATATATCAAAGTCAAAATAAGTTTATTTAAAATAGGCCCTATCACAAGCTCTCTTTGAATGTTATCTTATGATCTAAGTATAAATTAAAAAAACTATTTCAAACATGGCACTGAGCATTGTCTTTACATATTTTTTACCGAGGTTAGATCAGCGGAGATCCTAGCTTGGAGAAGAACTAACAAGAATATCCGGAAATCAATTTATTATAATCACACTTAACAAACATAAAAATTACAAAGAGTGGGCAAAAAACACAAAGCTGGTAATACTAAATTTACCTTTCATACAAAATAACACGCAATGGCGGAAACGTCAAATTTAGTCCCAAGTTTGGCTACTGCCACTTTAAGTGGCGGGATCTCTAATGTTACATCAATGAAAAGTTCAATTCATAACACGACTGAAATATTACAAGATAATTAAACTTTGCATACTATCCATTTCTGGGTTAACTGTTTAATAATCATTGTTCATCAATTACCTATTGTTGTTTTCCTATGGTACCCCAGTGGTACAGAGGGCCTTCGTGAGACGTCGCCAACCACTCCTGTCCTGTGCCTTGCGCTCCGCATCCCTCTAACTCAACCCAGCCGCCCGCAACTCAGCGTTGGCTGTGCGCTGCCAGGTGTACGCTGGCCGGCCTAAGCGTCTGCTCCCGCTCGGCCTCCATGTAAATGCTACCCTGGCGGTGTTGTCCTCCGGTCTTCGGAGTGTGTGCCCTATCAACTTCGACTTACGCTGAGCGATTTCATGCTTGATTGAGATTTGGTGGCATAGCTTCCGTAGAATAGTAATTAAATATTACTCATATTTATTATGGTCATGACAGTTGAAGAGTGTCGATGAAAAATGACGATTTTTTATTTTTACGTGCCTAGAGATCCCGCCACATAAGCAGGCAGTAGCCAAACTTGGAACTAAATTTGACGTTTCCGCAATTGCGTGTTATTTTGTATGAAAGGTAAATTTAGTATTACCAGCGTTGTTTTTTGCCCACTCTTTGTAATTTTTATGTTTGTTAAGGGTGATTATAATAAATTGATTTCCGGAGTTTCTTGTTAGTTCTTCTCCAAGCTAGGGTCTCCGCTGATCTAACCTCGGTAAAAAATATGTAAAGACAATGCTCAGTACCATGTTTGAAATAGTTTTTTTAATTTATACTTAGATCATAAGATAACTTTCAAAGAGAGCTTGTGATATTTATAATTTTGAATATATTATGGCAGATGGAGGCGTCGCCGCAGTTGCATAATTCACTGTTGCCAGTAAACACGCCAAAACTAGCAATCACTGTGCCATACGGCTCGATACATTATAGGTTTCTATAGGTTGAGTGCTAGTTTTGGCGTGTTTACTGGTAACACTGAATTACGCGACTGTGGCGACGCCTCCAACTGCCAATTTATGTGGGGCGATCTCTACGCTATCAACATAAAGGGGCCCTGTTATTTCTTGCTAAAGAGATACAGGCATCTTATCCTACACATGAAGGCTTAAATTACATTTATATTCGTGAACGTTGTGATCTGATAAAGAAGATGTATTGGCGAAAATAGAGAAAGGTATGTTAAGGTGGTTTGGGATCATGGAGCAAATAGATGAACGGGAGATTACGAAAGGAATCTAAAAGCCAAAGTGGAAGGTAGACTTTCAAAGAGTAGGCCGTGTAGAACATACATAGATTGTGTCTGTCAGTTCTATAAATTTACACGACTTTTATTACTTCTGTAGTATAAAATTATTCACAGAATTTTCTTCACTATACACACCGCCCAGAACTTTGTCTCCAATTTGTTCTGTATAAGTTCTACGTGGATATTGTATAGTAAATAACAAGGATTAAATGAAAAATCTTTATTTAACTTTAAATTTATTGAGTTTTCTGCATAATCCATTGTAGATGATCTGAGACGTTAGTGTAGATAGCCATTCTGTCGTCTTCAGGATTCGTGTACAGGTATATTCCATGCAGTTCGTATCGAGTTACCTTTTCATCCTGGAATCAGAATAAATAAATAATTATCCACCATATGATATAAGATCTAATCTACTGTAAGACTAGGAAAACAAGAAATTGCAAGGTTTAATTGACGCAAACTATTAAAACGGTGAAGGAAAACATCGTAAGGTAATCTGCCTATCCCTCGTTATAGGAAATGCCAGTGGCGATTTGTTCACTATCTATAACGTTGGATGCTGTCTTTAGTGAAACGCGGGGTTCAAGTGACCCATACCTAACATGTCATTGAAATTTCCAACATGGGCATTTCAGCCTCTGACTACCCAACTACAATAAAGAAGGGAGTGTGTATACACAAGTCGTGAAGCGTATGTGTAAACGAAAAAAACATCTTAGCTTCATACATAGTTGTCTCGAACCATTGGCTTGAGTGCTCAAAGCTTTTGATTTCATCCTTTTTAACATTAAGTAAACCGATACGATTTGAAAAACCAATGCAATTTATGTAAACAAATTTTGCAAAAGTATAAGCAAATTTTGTCCTGCAAAGTTAGGCTGAAATGTAAAAAGTGAGCTGATTAGCTGCCGTTCTTCCCAGCATGTCGTAGGAGACGACTTGGGGTAAATAGAATCTATAGGCCGCTAGGCTAGCAACCTGTTACCATTGTTCCAACGTTTTGACGACCTCCGCGGCGCGATCGGTTAGACACCTGAACGCTAATCGTGGGGTCCCGGGTTCGTTTCCCGGTGGAGACAGAGTTAAGAACTACGCTTTACCTCTGCTTTCCAGTTTGGTCGTTAAATAAATATGCTACATATGTATGTATTAATGTATATAATATGTATACATTTCTTAAATATACGTTGACTAGTACCCTTAACACAAGTCTTAAATGTACTTAGCAAGGGGCTAGTTCAATTGTTGTAATAATATCCAAATATTATTATTATTATCAACCTATATTCATGCTCAAAAGAAGCGAAAGAGATGTTTTCATGTCTCCGAGGTTCTGTGCACCCCAAAAGGATTGGAGCGTGAATATATAGGTATGTATGAAACAAACAGTTAATTTAGTTATTGAAACACTTGCAATTTATACTGATTTTATTTACGATGTGAGACCGGAACCCAGTTCATAGGCCGGTGTCGCGTGGCTCACATAGTAAATAAAACAGTTAATTTACATACAAACACATCACGCCTGATTCCCTGTAGAGGGGTAGGCAGAGATCACGGATCCCATTTGTCCCGATCCTGACAGGCCACTTTCACTTCATTGACATTCATACATCTTCTCATACACTCTCGGCGGTTATAGGTACACCTAACGTCGCCCTTTCTCAATATAGCGTTTATCTGACTGTTATATATCTTATTTGGCCGGCCCCTAGGCAACCACCCTTCCACTTCACTCACATATATTAATTTTTTTGTCAATCTGCTATCATTCATCCGCATAACATGTCCAAACCATCGAAGCATTTTTCAATCTCAGTCACTACATCTTCTTTCAAACCGCAACCTTCCCTTATCACACTATTTTTAATTCTATCATTCAATGTCACTCCTAACATGCTTCTCAGTGACCGCATTGATTCTACTTTCATGGTGTAATAATGTCCTAAATATTATTATTATTAT
This sequence comes from Leucoptera coffeella, assembly GCA_030578115.1. Classification (NCBI taxonomy): domain Eukaryota; kingdom Metazoa; phylum Arthropoda; class Insecta; order Lepidoptera; family Lyonetiidae; genus Leucoptera; species Leucoptera coffeella. The sequence continues at coordinate 27,378 of JAMBLF010001802.1, forward strand.
ACACAACAACGAAGATCATGTATCCCCATTTGTCCCGATCCTGATAAATCACCTTCGCTTTATTGACACTCCTCATAGTCGGCGGTTATAGGTACTCCTAACGTCACCCTTTTTCCAATATGGCGTCTAACTGACTGTCATAAATGACACAAATTACATTCGTTATGACTTACCAGAGTCCCACAGTATAATCCGGCGTCATCCCGTGGCATATAATCATAAGGTACTCCAAAGGTACACATCAAGTTCTTGGGAAGCTTGCTTCCTTTACCGCCTTTGCATTTCGAAGGATGGGGTACTGCGTTCTTTACCTGGGAAAAGTTTTAACAGTATTACCTTTAATCTGTGTTTATAGACACGCGTTCAGCATTAATAATAATAATAATAAAAGCGTTTATTTACAGCCATAAAAACATACACAATACAAAACGTTTACAATTAAAACTTACAAACTAGGGGATAAAACTTGTGCATGTTATTGTCGCAGTAAAAGGGTTCCAACTCAGCTGGGTATGTTGCGTTTGATAGCAAACGCAACGCTGGTCTTATGTCGGAACCATTGGAGGGCAACGTTTATATTATGAAGAATAGTGTATAACTTAAATATTCAAAATAAATATATAAATACATATGAAATTTAACTACGATATGAAAACCGATATACACTCTACAATATGGTTAGTTAAAAATAGTATGAATATATTAACTGTAATAGTCAGAGGTTCAGGTGTCCATCGCCCCAATTGCGCAAGGTAGTTAGACTTGACTCTGTATCAGTAGGTACACGGTTCAAATCCCGCTTGAGCATGTACCAATAGAAATGAAGTTTAATTAAATTCTATGTATATTTTCGTAATAAAAATCGAAATTCACCAAATACTGCGGTGATGGAAAACATCGTCTAACTGTTCCCCGAACAAACGATTGTCAGTGCTTGTAAATGGCGACACGAGTGTCACATGGAATACTGACTGTCTGGTCAACACGTGGGTTCGAGGTGGCCATAAACTACCTTCGCTTCGTTTCAATGTGATAAGCGGTAACCCATGTCGCCATTTACAAGCAACTACTATTACCTGTTCGGGGAACGCTTAGATTTCCACACAAACTTATGCCTTAACCTTTGCTACCCGACGTTTCGTAAAATGAATAAAAGTCTCTCAAAAAATTTCTTCTTGATTCTATTCAACACACAATGCATTCTATTATGAACCTTACCAAGTAGTTATTAGCGGCTATAGTCCTGCAATAGGTTCCCTGTTGCGCAGCGGAGGTCGGAAGGCAGATAGGCGACGCGTATTTGGGTATCCCATTGTACGACTTTAGGAATACCAAGGCCAGGTCATTGGTTTGGGTGCCTGGAAGCGTATAGGTCATAAAAAAGCCTGGTATGATTATTCCATACATACATACATCTAGATTGAGGGCCCAAGTTTTTTGATAATAACCGTTTTGTTTCAAGATTAAGAAATTTAGGAATAAATGCTATCCGTCTTATTACAAAAATATCAGTCAGTCTTGGCTTAAACTAAGACCAAAAAGTCCAGACTTGGTACTGTACCAGAGTTGTTACAGGACTAAAAACTGTGTCTTATTGCAAAAAGAATACTTCAAATGTCTTATCTGTAAACATTCCATCATTCACTCAATTACGTTCCATTTGACATAATATGATAATAGGTTTTACTAATTCTTTACTAAATGCCCTGTAAGTACTAATTGTCCAATATTTAAAAAAATGCCCCTCAAACCAGATGCACACGTTCTTCCTTGTCCCTTCCAGTTTGGATCTCGGGAATTTTGTATCTCCTAGCCTTTTTTTAGCATAAATATTGAGGTTGTAATCTCATATGGAAAATTAAGGACAGGTTTTGTTTAATACATACATACACATCACGCCTGATTCCCTGTAGAGGGGTAGGCAGAGATCACGGATCCCCATTTGTCCCGATCCTGACAGACCACTTTCGCTTAATTGACATTCATACATCTTCTCATACACTCTCGGCGGTTATAGGTACTCCTAACGTCATCTTTTTTCAATATAGCGTCTATCTGACTGTTATCTGGTCTGTCCACCGCATCGACGACCTACCAAGAGGTCTTGTTCCCTCCACCTTTCCTTGCACAACGAGGCGTTCAATGGAGCAATTCCCGCGTCGACTGATGTGGCCAAAGAAGCTTAAAATGCGCCCACGGACCAATGCAGATAAACGCTGCTGGATGCCTAGCTCTTCAAGGATTGAAGCGTTAGTGCGGAATTCAGTCCATGACACTCCGAGAATTCTCCTCCAGCACAGACCAGATCAAGGCTGCCGTTTGTGCCCCGGTACACGAATGCACCCGCATGACGCCCAACAGGCAGAGGTGGCGGGAGGTTGTGCGGCGAACCATGTCGGCTGCTCAAGATGCCACGTCATGAAGACCACGACCGCTCTGATAAGAGCGTAACGATTAAGAAGAAGACTGTTATATGTCTTATTAGGCCGGCCTCTACGTAACCACCCTTCCATTTCACTCATATATTATATTCCTTTTATCAATCTGCTATCATTCATCCGCATAACATGTCCAAACCATCGAAGCATGCTCTTTTCAATCTTAGTCACTACATGTTCTTTCAAAGCGCAACCTTCCCTTATCACACTATTTTTAATTCTATCATTCAATATCACTTCTAACATGCTTCTCAGTGACCGCATTTCGATGGCATTGATTCTACTTACATGTTTTGTTTAATAGTCAGTAGATTAAGGTAATTAATATATTGGGTACCGGCAAAATTTTATGTTTGTTGTCTTGTATGTTGTGATGAAAGGCGAAGGCGTGGAGTGGGAGCGTAGTGGCCTTGTTTTACAAAAAGGGAGACAAGGCCCTACTGAAGAATTATAGACCAATCGCGCTCCTAAGCCACGTCTACAAGTTGTTCTCGAGAGTGCTCACAAATCGTCTGGCCTCAAGATTTGACGCCTTCCAGCCGCCGGAGCAGGCTGGATTTCGAAAAGGCTATAGTACCGTAGACCACATTCACACGGTGCGGCAGGTTATACAGAAGTCCCATGAGTATAACCGGCCGCTGTGCCTTGCCTTCGTGAACTACGAGAAGGCCTTCGGTCGAGATCTGGGCTGTTCTGGAATTACTGCAGCGATGCCAGGTCGATTGGCGATATGTGCAGGTGCTGAAGAGCCTATATAGTATGGCAACGACATCTGTTCAAGTCCAAAACCAAAAGACGAGTCCTATACAGTTGCTCAGATTGATACAGGGGGATGTTATCTCCCCAAAACTGTTCTCAAACGCACTGGAGGACCTCTTCAAAACTCTGGATTGGACTGGGATGGGTATCAATCAATGTCAATGGCAGATACCTCACGCACCTTCGCTTCGCTAATGACATTGTCTTGATGGCGGAGTCGCTGCAGGATCTGCAGGAAATGCTGCACAGTTTGAACGCTGCCTCACGGTCGGTCGGTCTCCAGATGAACTTGGACAAGACTAAGGTCATGTTCAATGAACTTGTGGTCCCGGAGCCGATTGCGATCAATGGAGAGGCGCTCGAAACTGTCCAGGAATATGTCTACCTGGGACAAGTATTGCAGTTGGATAGGGACGGTTTCAAGAAGGAGATTTCCAGAAGAGTGCAGCTAGGCTGGGCAGCATTTGGGAAGTTGCGTCACATCTTCTCGTCGCCACTACCGCAGTGCCTGAAGACCAGGGTTTATGACCAGTGTGTCCTACCCGTAATGACATACGGATCCGAGACGTGGAACTTGACAGTCGGGCTAGCCCACCGACTACATGTCGCTCAGCGAGCAATGGAGCGTTCAATGCTGGGTATCTCGTTAAGGGACAGAGTCCGGAACGAGATTATCCGGCAAAGAACCAAAGTGATAGACATAGTCTATCGCTGTTGTAAACTGAAGTGGCAGTGGGCCGGCCACGTCTGTCGTAGAACCGACGACCGCTGGAGTAAAGCGGTTCTTGAGTGGAGGCCACGTCTCGGCAAACGTAGTGTAGGACGCCCCCCTGCCAGGTGGACCGATGACCTCAAGAAGGTGGCTGGATGAGGGCCGCGAAAGATCGTCTTTTGTGGCGTACCCTTGGGGAGGCCTACGTCCAGCAGTGGACTGATACAGGCTGATTGATTGATTGATGTTGTGATGTGTATGTATGTATGTACATAAGAAAACATAAGTATACTCACGAGAATCGAACCCCTCATGCCCCACCACTCGTTCCACGGCCACCCCACCGTGGTGTTTGGGGGGCGAATGGAATGACACACTGAGCTCTGAAGGTGGGACGTTCAGGACACAGGATGCGGATGTCAGGAACGCTTTTGCTCCCTCATTTATAAAGGTGACAGGACAGAGGAGCTTTCGTTTACTGTGGAAATAAATATAGATAAATAAGATTTAGTCAATCTACTATCATTCATCCTCATAACATGTCCGAACCATCGGAGCATGTCTTTAGTCACTGCATCATTTTAAACCACAACCTTCCCTTATCGCATTAGAAGACGTTAGAAGTAGCTATAACGGCCGAGAGTGTATGAGAGGATGTATGAATGTCAATGAAGTGAAAGTGGTCTATCATTGGGACAAATGGGGATCCATGATCTCTGCCAACCCCTCTACTGGGAAACGGGCGTGATGTGTATGTATATATGTAAATAAGAAAGAAAGGAAACACTTTATTCAATATGTACATACAAAATAACATGAAAAATAAATAGGTTGAAAAGGTTCTCGAATGGCGACCGCGTCTCGGTAAACGTAGTAACGCCCCCCTGCTAGATGGACCGATGACCTGAAAAAGGTCGCTGGTAGTTGGCTGAGGGCCACGAGTGATCGTGTTTTGTGTACCCTTGGGGAGGCCTACGTCCAGCAGTGGACTGACATAGAGGCAAGACCACTACGATTGATCCACGCTGAATTAAATAAGGAAAAGTAAACTTCATTTGGTTATATTTTTATGACCTCTGTGGCGCGAAAGGTCGACTACCTGAACATATGTTTATGTTATTATTATACTAATGGGTAAGCAGAGATCACGAATTGTCCTGGTGGAGGCAGAGTGAAATACTACTCTTGTACACAAGTATATGTTTGTTTGCTAAAAACCGTGTAAATATGCCTGTTTGACCACTCACTGAAACAAGAACCCGTTCCAGGGATACTCCCCCTCCACGGAGGCGCGGGGCGCAGCCCTAGGCCTCCCCGTGTAGCGCATGAGGCCACAACCGGAGCCCCCGATCCTGTTTGCCAATAGGGCGCTCTGCTGAATACAGCACACTGTGGTTTCTTGGCAGGCTTGGTTTTTCAATCTAGAACAAAACAAAAAAGACAAACGCGTTCACAACCATTAACCCTTCCGGAGTCAGAGGTTCAGGTGTCCATCTCCGCAATTGCGAAGGTAGATTCTATGGCCACTTAGAACTCACGTGTTGACCAAGTGACAGGTTGCTAGCCTATCGCACAATAGATTCCATTGACCCCTAGTACAACTTAGTACAAGTATGGCCGTAATGTATATTAACTTATCATAAAATTGCGTAGGTAGTTTGGGTACACGGAGCGGATGAATGAAAGGAGGGTTACGAAAGGAGTTTATAGAGTCAAAGTAGATGGCAGAGTTGGACGAGGTAACATTTTTCTCAAGGCTGGTGCACGTAGTGAAGAACAGAAGAGCTTGTATCATACATGTGTAAAAACAGCTACTTACACCCTCAAAATCCCCTACTTACGTGATCCGTTGAACAGGTTCGTTCCTCTGCTGGTACCACAAAATGGTTTCGTGGGAACATCCGTAGCAATCGTAACAGCCCTTTATCACTCCCGAATAGGACACTTGTTCGCAATTCTGGCTGGGACCTGAAATAAGGGTACTTATATGTATTAATTAATTCGACGTAGCTCAGTCGTTTGGGGCTTGACTCTGTATCAGTAAGTACAGGGTTCAAATCCCGCTTAAGAATGTTCCAATGAATTTATATGTACATTTTCGTAATAAAAAAACATTTACGAAATGCATCGAATATTACGGTGAGGCATATAAACAAAACAAATACACGCTTGCGACCTTTAACCCTTGCGGGGTAGTCAGAGGTTCAGACGTCCATCTCCGCGATTGCGAAGGTAGTAATTATATGGCCACCTCGAACTCACGTGTTGACAAGTCAGTACTCAATGTGACAGGTGATAAGCCATGTTACCATTTACAAGCATTAACTAACCTGTTCCCCGAACAAGTAGGTTTCCTCACGATGTTTTCCCTCACTGAATACAACATAAAGAATTAATAGTTTAAATGAAAATTTTGGTATTTATAATGACACCATTTTTATAACAGTTATTACTTACGACATGTCTTTTTAAAGTAACTAGTTTATATTATTCCCTTACTCACTTAGTGTGTCAAAGATCTCCGCGATCAAAGATTCCAAATCTTGTGAACCAGCGCCATCTAATGTTACCACCATTGAACTAAGTAGAATGGAAAATCTAGAATTTTTTTTAATAAAAAGTAATAATTAATTAGTCAATTAGTCGCCTCCTACGAAATGCCGGGAAGAACGGCAGCTAGTTAGCATTCTTTTTACGTCACACACTAGCACGGTACACTTATAAACACAATCTATGTATTCATCTCTTTTTTTGCGGAGTATTCCATGGTCATCTCGAACCCACAAGTTAGCCAAATATATATTTATGTGGTAAGTAATAGTGATGCTAATAACTCTAAAATTGTGGTAATTAATACATTAATAGGTGGTTACAGGTATCTAAAAAAAAACTTATTTATTTTGTTTATTAGGAGTGTAAAACGGGTTACAATCGTCTTAAGATTACATCACTACATAGTATAAAACAAAGTCGCTTTCTCTGTCCCTATGTCCCTTTGTATGCTTAAATCTTTGAAACTCCGCAACGGGTTTTGATGCGGTTTTTTTTAATAGATAGAGTGATTTAAGAGGGAGGTTTATATGTATAATAACATCCATTAAATAGCCAGAAGTGCGAAGCCGGAGCGGGTCGCTAGTTATATAATAAACATGCTTATTATGTTATACTCCAGGCATACACACACGGAAATTTTACTTAGAGGTAGTAAACAAACTTAAACTTAAATGTTTTACTTACATTGTAACTTTTAAATAATTCTCCATTGCTCTTCTTTTAAATTGTATTTTAAAGAACACTTAATCACTGAATACAAAATCACAGACACAATTAATATATCTATATTATTTAACATTAATTATTGTAATTTAATATATCTCTCAGAATAAGTAATAGCCAGTGCCTGTATACGGCGACACGGTTCACTACCTATCACGTTAGGTGCTGTCTATCTAGTGAAACGCGGGCTTTGAGTGGCCTATACCTAATATGCCTTCGAAATTTCGGAGATGGGCTACTCAAGCCTGTGACTACACACAATAAAGGGAGTGTGTAGACAAGTCGTGAAGTGAAGTTATGTTTTAATTAATATTTGAAGCAACCTTAAAATAACTTCATTACAGATTTCGGGATAGGCAGATGTTCGCGTGTCTATCTCCGTAATTGCGGAGTTAGTAATTCAACGACCACATTGAACCCTCGATTCACCAGATAGTCAGCACTCAACGTGATCATCCCATGTAGTCATGTCAATGACTATTAACTATTCAGACCTATGCAGGTATCCTCACAATGTTTTCCTTCACCGTAGAAATGGCGTTTTGAAAATTGGGAAAATGTAAGTACTTTAAGTTTTGAAATATAATAAATGTTTTCAGGTACACACATTGACTTGGGATTGAACCCAGAACCTTAAGTTTTCGAATCCTTTGTCTACCATCTAAGCCAAGTTTGCTTCAAATAAATAATCAACACAGATATATTCCTAATAACTAATAAATTCAAGTTATAAGCACTATAATATAAACAATAATTAATTTAAGATATGCTTACATCTCCACGCGTGAAGATCGACTGGGTATCTTAGCGTTTACAAGTTAATACCTAACATGCAACTTACTATGTACAGGCAGTAACTATAGTATGAAAAATGTTTTAATGTACATTTAAAATCCAGAATTTTATACAGCCAAAGTGGAAGGTAGAGTTGGACGAGGTTGGCCGCGGTAATATAAATATATTCATAGTTTGACTTGCATGTAGATGAAATACCATCAAAAGGAATATATGTGGGTGAACTGCAAGGGGGATTACGTAACCTAACCTGGCCCAATAGGACATATGACAGTCAGATAGACGCCATATTGAAAAAGGGTGACGTTAGAAGTACCTAAAACCGCCGAGTGTGTTCGAGGTGTATGAGTGTCAATGAAGCGAGTGGTTTGTCAGGATCGAGTCAGATGGGGATCCGTGATCTCTGCCTATCTCTCTAAAGGCAAACAGGCATGTTGTATGTACATATACATTTCCCTTTCGGGGTGGACAGAACCTTGGAGACGACAATATCTCCAAGATCACTTTTAACATAAGAGAGTTGTGATGTTATATGCAACTTTGGTGACAGGTTACTAACCCATCACCCAAAAGATTCCGTTTACCCTAGTCCCTTACGCCTCCTATGACATGCCGGCAAGAACGGCAGCTAGTTTGTTCTTTTTACGTCCTAGACTAGCACTGGACTAATCGGGGAACGATATGTTTGAAGACCTCCGTTACGCAATCGACTAACGACCTGGACGCTAATCGTGAGGTCCAGGGTTCGTTCCCGGTGGAGGCAGAGTTAAAAACTACGCTTTTCTTCTGCTTTCCAGTCTGGTCGTTGATTATATGTGATGTATTTATCTATGTATGTATAATAAGTATATATTTCTTAAATACGTTGACTAGTACCCTTAACACAAGTCTTAAATGTACTTACCAAGGGGCTAGTTCAATTGGTGTGATAATGTCCAAATACTATTATTATATGTGTGTATGCATGTATCAGCCTGTATATGAGAGGTTAAATATAAAAAATCAGGTTTCCTTATCAACCGCACTCGCAATGTTAATATTCATTATCATATCGTTAAGTGAGTTTGTCTGTTATAATAGTATTGATAACCTTTGCTTGCTCGTGTTGGTTTATTGTAAGAGATGAAAGGGCAAGCTCAGTAGTTTGTGGCTTGACCCTGTTTTCATTCCATTTCATTTCAGTGGTTAGTGTTCGAACCTGGGAGCATATACCTACCAATAGAAATGAAATTTACCTAATTTGCGTGCGGCTCAAGCGGAGGATTGGCGTCGTGGGCTTTGGCCTGCAACATATGCTGAGCCTGGGCCCTTTCACAGTCACAGTGCAGTATCTTGTCAATTGTAATAAATGTAAATGTCTTTGTATCTGTGCTGTTTTTGTAAATAAATTTTTATTCTATTCTATTCTAATTTCTATGTACATTTTCGTAATAAAATACACTTGCACAATGCACCTTATACTACTACGTAATAGTCAGTGCTTGTAAATGGCGACATGGCTGACCAGCTGTCACATTGAGTACTGACTATCTAGTCAACACGTGGGTTCGAGGTGGCCATAGAATTACTACCTTCACAATTGCAGAGATGGAAACCTGAACTTCTTAATCAATATTGCAAGGCTTAATGATCGCGAACGCGTTTGACTTTTGTTGTTTTAAATACGAATAAAAATATTATATTTCTATGTAAAGACAGGTTTCCTCACAATGTTTACTATTTATATGTAAGCAAATCCGTATCAATGGAGTAGTGATATCATCTGAAACCGGATTATCATCGATGCACTTTAAAAGGAAAACCTGATTATTACGACGAGATATTTATTATATCTATTGTTAGCTGGGACGTAAAAAGAATGCTAACTAGCTGCCGTTCTTCCCGACATGTCGTAGATGACTAAAACATACATACATTCGTCTTTTATTCCTTTTCGGAGTGGACAATATCTCAGAGATATACAGCCGGTTTCTCGTACGCCAATCAAATCATTAGTTGGCTGACAATTTGTCAGTTGTCAACAGATTGTTGACAATTCACGGGTTTCTCGAAGCATTTTGGACGCCTTGTTAGAGATCGCGCCACATAAATTGGCAGTTGGAGGCGTCGCCACAGTCGCCTAATTCAGTGTTACCAGTAAACACGCCAAAACTAGCACTCACTGTGCCATACGGCTCGATACATTACAGGTTTCATTTATAACGGTCTTTGGTTGCAGAGCTATAAACTCAAATAAAACAAATTAATATTATATCAAAGTCAAAATATGTTTATTAAACTATTTCAAACATGATTAATAATTAACGGGACTTGTCCTTCTTATGATATATAACATATATTATGTGTTCCTTCACTCTGTCCGCAATAGACCGTTTAGTCTGTCCGACGTAGGATTTCCCACAGCTGCAATCAATCTTATACACACCCTTATATCTTATATCATGAGTATAAATCGCGAATCTCTTAAAACTATTATTTCAAACATGGCACTGAGCATTGTCTTTACATATTTTTTACCGAGGCTAGATCGGAGACCCTAGCTTGGAGAAGAACTAACAAGAAACTCCGGAAATCAATTTATTATAATTACCCTTAACAAACATAAAAATTACAAAGAGTGAGCAAAAAACACAACGCTGGTAATACTAAATTTACCTTTCATACAAAATAACACGCAATGGCGGAAACGTCAAATTTAGTTCCAAGTTTGGCTACTGCCACCGTATGTGGCGGGTACTCTAGTTTGATTTGCGTTGTGATTTTTGAGCTGTCATTAAAACGTCAAAGTCTGCCATACGGTCTCTTTT
>JAMBLF010001803.1:0-34463 GCA_030578115.1 Leucoptera coffeella
TTAATAAAGGTAACTTTATTATATAAAAACATACGCGATAAGTCCCGCTAGTTATTAATCATGAGTATAAATCGCGAATCTCTTAAAACTATAATTAGAATATATTGGTCAATGGGCTAGCAACCGGTAACCATTATTCCATATGACATCACAACCACGATATCTATTCTAAAAAGTTACCAAGGATGTATAAATCGCTAAGGTACTATCCCTAAAAGTGATTAAAGGGCATAACTGTATATGTATGTATATCATAAAATATTGACGTCATATTGAATGTTCGGTCTATTACAATTTCATGTGTGCATGTTGTCATACACACAAAAAGCCGGAACTTGTTTATAGAGTACCATCCCATCGCCTCACAAAGCTAAGTTATAAATCTCCCTGTATAGTTTTCCGATAAGTTAGTAAACATACTCTTACAACTTAGGGATTATCTTGTAATATATTACATTTTTAGATAAGGCATATGAAAGGTTTAATGAAAAACCAGCATAACTTGAACTATCAAGCTATACAAAATCTGTGTAAAGGTGAAATTGCTAGGCTGGTTTTGTATACGTTGATGTGAGTAAATGCTCCGGAATTTCCTTACATAATATTTGGATTTCTCAAATCGCTCATTTGGTGCAACAATGGCGTAATTACACTTTTACAATTTTTAAAGGAGAGCCGATTAAAGATTTGTATACGATGCATGGCATTTTGGGGAGACTCATTATAATCCGAATCATTTTAAAAGTAAGTTTGATTTTTCAAAAAACATTTCGGTCGATGTTTCTCCGGGTGTAAATAGACTTTTCGAACATAATGACATAATAACTTTAATTTACAAAAAAATGTAATTACGACGTTGTTGCACCAAATGAGCGAAATGTGCTTTTCGAAATATTTTTACCTATATGACACATTTAAAATGTGGAACGGGGAAAGAATTTGGTATTAGAATTTCTATTATCATATTTTAAGAGATAGGAAATTTAGGTGAGATAAACATAGTGAGGTAACCTAAATATAGACACATCTAGCCCATATCTGCTAACCACGACAGATTCAACATCTGATTCATTGCCTTTGAGCAGCCATAATTTCTATACAGGGTGGCGCATTCAAAGCGGTCAGTATGGGAAAGTCTGAAAACTATAAGAGATACGAAGATTTGTTCTTAGGAACCATGTCGCCGATTTTGATAAAAAGAAAAACTGCATTCATACTTTCTTTAAAAAAACAACTGTATCCAGTACAGGAATCGAACCCGGTTGTTTTGAAAAAATAAACTGGCCCTTTTCACTTTTTCTTTTTACATATCGATTGTGTAGGTCTTAAGCTGTAATTGCCTTTATGAAACATGGTGTCGAAAATGAATAAAATGCATTGTTTTGGCATAATTTAGTTTATCATAGTATATTACCTGTATATTTCTATTCTATTCTTTCTATTCAGTAATGACTGAAGATTCTTACTACTCTTCAAAACTATATAATGTTGCTCTTAATTAGACCATATTCTGTAAATAAGACTCCAGTTCCAAGGATTTTAATGTTCTAACTATATGCTTTATGAACGTCTGTTTTTGTATACATTCTTTCTAGACTTATAGTCGTGAAGTTAGTATGTAAGAATGCCTAAAACTGACTAGGTTTCCAACCCACCTCTCCACAAAGCTACTAATTAAGTCTACGTGCCGAGTCCCACACGAGTTGAGTCCTTAGCAAATGTTGTGTACAACATTTTAAATGCCCTTAAAAGATAAAAGCACACAATTTAACCGCACAATGGTATGATAACACTCATTTATGGTACCAGCGACAGTTTTATGGGTTCAACGGGGAATCGAGCAGAAGGGTCACTTAGTATGGATCTTACGAGATTACCAAGTACATATCTACTTAAGTCTTGTAACTACTAGTCTGGGACGTAAAAAAAATTCTAACTAGTTGTTGCTCTTCCCGGCATGTCAAAGGAGGCCACTAAGAGACTAATTTGGGGTAAATGGAATCTATTGGTTGATGGGCTAGCAATCTGTCACCAATGATCCATAAGATATCACGACCCAAATATTCGTGTTAATAAGTATCCTAGGAGAGAGATATTGAGGATCTGTCCACCTTAAAATGGATTTAAAGATGGACTCTTAAATATTGTAGAGAACAATATTCTAGAAGTTAGTTTACTATTAGAAGTATGATAGAATGGATTGAAGTAAACTCGGTGTAGTAAAATTAAACAACATTCAATTCAGAATTCTTCAGTCATCTAGTAGTTATGATAGGCGTTTATTTTATAAATCTTCTTCTTCTTTGGGTGCCATCTCCTATCGGAGGTCGGCTATCATTGAGGCTACACGATCACGCGATGTTGTCGCTCGGAAGAGTTCTATATTACTCGTGTTGAACCACTCTGCGAGATTCTGCAGCCACGACGTTTTTCTGCGGCCAGGCCTTCTTCGACCTTCAACTTTGCCTTGCAGAATAAGTTGCAGTAGATTGTATTTGTCGGCGCGCATAATATGACCAAGATATTGCAGTTTCCTCCTCTTTATGGTCTTCAAGAGCTCTAACTTCTTATTCATTTTCAGTAAAACCGTTTCATTTGTTACACGATCCGTCCATGATATTTTCAACATCCTCCTATATATCCACATTTCGAATGCTTCTAACCGTTTACATAACGTCTGGGTTAGTGTCCAGGCTTCTACTCCGTATAACAGGATTGAAAATATATAAGACCGCACTAAGCGGCATCTCGTGGAGAGTTTCAGATTCCGGTTACAAAGAAGGTGATTCATCTTCATAAAAGCGCCTCTGGCCTGCTCTATGCGACATTTTATCTCTACACTCTGGTCTTCTTGGTCGTTCACCATACATCCAAGGTATTTATATGAACGGACTCTCTCAAGTGGTTGGTTCTTAACGCTTATAACTGCAGACATCTGTGGCGTACGACCTACGATCATGTACTTGGTCTTCTTTATATTGATGTTCAGACCGTTGCTAGCACTGATCGACTCAACACGGTTAAGTAACTGTTGTAGATCTCCCATAGAGCTAGCTAAAAGGATTGTATCGTCCGCATATCGGATGTTGTTGAGGGGCCTCCCGTTTACAACGATCCCTTCTCAAGGGCTTCTGAGAAAATCTCTTCGGCATAGAGATTAAATAGCAAGGGCGATAAAATACAACCCTGTCGCACTCCTCGTAGAATTTCCACATCAGCGGTAAGTTGGTGTTCCACGCGTACGTTAGCGGTCTGCTGCCAGTATAGGTTCTTAATGATGAAGACGTCTTTGGAATCAAGGCCTATTTTCTCGAGGATCTGTATCAACTTTTCGTGTTTTATGCGATCAAATGCCTTTTCATAATCTATGAAACAGACGTATACACATCTGTCCATATCCCAACAGCGTTGCATCAGCACTTTATAACCAAATAAAGCATCCCGCGTTCCATAGCCATTTCTAAACCCAAACTGTGTCTCTGAAATGTTATCTTCGCACTTTCTGTATATTCGTTTATGGATAACTTTAAGGAAGATTTTCAGGACGTGGCTCATTAGTGATATGGTGCGGTACTCGCTACATCGTTTTGCGGTGCTGATTTTTGGCAGAGTAATGAAGGTGGAATGGAGCCATTCTGAAGGAATTGTGCCGGAATTATAAATAACATTGAAGAGATTCACAATGACATCTAGATGGTCGTATTCTAGCAATTTCAAAACTTCCACGGGTACTTCATCTGGGCCTACGGCCTTACCGTTCTTTGCAGATTTTATTGCATAAGAAATTTCATCTTTTGTGATAGGGGGTCCAGTTAATTGTACATCTGTGCTTAAATGTTCCCCTCTTTGGTCATTAAAAAGCTCATCAACATATTCTTTCCAGATCCTTAGACGGTCTTCTATACTCATGGCGTAGTTGCCATCTTTATCCTGAAGAGTAGAGGCTGATTGTCGTTTTTTCTGCCCAGTGAGTTCGTTTATCTTCTTATACATATTGAAGGCGTCATGTTTGGCTTGTAACTCTTCTATCTCTGTGCATTTGTCATTGATCCACAAATCCTTAGCCTCGATACATTTCCGTCTGATCTCTCTGTGAACCTCTTTATATTGCTTCTGGTCTGTATGTTTTACCAGTCGTCTCTGTGTCATTAAATCTAGGATTTCCCCTGTCATCCATTCTCCTGACTTGACAGCTTTAGCCGGCGTGAGCATCTCCTTTGCTGTGTTTATAATAACACCTTCGACATCTTTCCAAACTTGTTCTGGCGAGGTTTTTGGCGTTTGAAGTTTGATTTGTTCCCGTAACTCATGGAATTTATTATGGAGGGCACAATGAAGCTTTCTCTTTATGTCCTTATTCCTAAGTTGAGAAACATCAATCCTTGATGACGCCTTTGATGGTATCAGTTTCTTTAGCTTCGTGGTAAAGACTCCCAAGAGAGGATTGTGATCTGCACCAACATCTGCTCCCGGATAGGTTTTAACCGACTTAAAACTGTTACGGTACCTCATGTTGACTAATATGAAATCTATCTGGTTTCTTATAATATTTGTCGGAGAATCAGCGGGGGATTTCCAAGTGTAAAGACGGCGTGGGGGTAGCTTAAAATAAGTGTTCATTACTACCAGAGATTCTTCTTGACAGAATTGAATGAGACGATCTCCCCGATCGTTGCGCATGCCCAAGCCGTAAAGCCCGACAACATTTTGAATAGGACCTTCACCGATCTTAGCGTTAAAGTCACCCATGATTACAGTACACTCTGACTTTTTTAGTTTGGTGAGTACGGTTTTCAAGTCCTTATAAAACTCTTCAAGAATGCTGTCATTTTTATCTGCAGTAGGTGCATATACCTGGATGATGTTTAAATTTATAGGTTTTGCTCTAAATTGTAACAAAATTATGCGGTCCGATACTGGTAGAAAGTTAATTACTGTTGTCTTAATATGCTTTTTGATCATAACTGCAACTCCGTTTCTGTGATGTTTGTCGTCGTTACCACTGTAGTAGGTAACGGTATCATCAGTCGTTTCTATACCGCTTCCTTTCCATCGGGCTTCACTTATCCCCAGTACGTCGACTTCGAGTCTCCTGAACTCCTTTTCTACGTTTTTAAACTTCTCTTCCTTAAACATGCTTTGCACGTTCCATGTCGCAATTTTTATGGCACACCCGGGGATTCTTAGCACCCTCTGACCATTTAAGGTCTGCCGGGGACTGAGGGCCGTTGTATTTTTGTACTGAGCCATAATGATTTTCCTGGGAAAAGTTAATGCGGTGGTCTTCCCTTTGCCTTCCGCATCGCTGTTTGTCAACGTAGTAACAATAGTGACCCTCGACTGTTCCAGTCTCCGTAACTTCCACTCTCGGGTCTACTGCAGACGCAGCTGCCCGCTGCAGGGAAATATCTACCTGCTATTGTTAAAGATGTAGTTAAATTTTTAGCTGTTCAAAGAATTAGATGTTGGCATTTGGTTCGTACTGGCTTAGGTTTGTTTTATACGACGAAATATCAATAATATTTTCAGATCATTCAGGGGTCACATTGTTACATTTAGACACGTAAAATTTTCAAGAAAATTCTGCTACATAGTGTATTATTTATTCATGTATTCTTTATTAATATTATAACCCATTAATATTTTTTTATATATTTTCATTTCTTCATAAAAATTACAAAGCAAGCTAACCGTCTGGCCCTGTATCTCTAGTGTTGACGTTACCTTATATTAGAGGTAATTGGACATTATGGTGACTTATGAATTTAGACGTTAATGATTATGTCTGTTTACTCAGAATTAGGGTTTAAGGTAAAAGCTTTTAGATTTAAAATAGGCGTGTTTAAGTGCCTATTGTACTCAAAGCATAAAATTTTATGTGCTTAATGTAAATTCATTATATTTTAATCTTCATTTATTAATCAAAATTATGTAGACACGTATATATACTATACACTATATATATACTATACACGTATATATAATATAGACACGTATATATTCCGTCCTTTAATCCATTTCGGGGCGGACAGAATCTTGGAGATGTAATATCTCCTTGGTTACTCTTAGTATTAATACTGTGATGTCGTATGGCACATTCGTGACAGGTTGCTAACCCATCACCCTAAAAAATCTAGTCTCTAGTCATTTAGTCGTCTCAACATGCCGTGAATAACGTTTATTTCTATCTCAAACTAGCAAGAGACATAAAAATAACAGTATAAATCTTACTGGTTATAGAAACTAAGAATATTTCGTCACATTGAACCTGGTGTTTATATGACTATTCTTGCCTTCTGGACATACAAATATTAGATGACTTAGGAACTAAAGGTATTCGGGCAGACACAAACACAACGTATAAATAAAATAAAAGTACATCGTAACTAGTTTAGAAACATGCAAATTAATAGTAGTTATGCTATTTAAGATAGTTATAGATACCTTACTTCATTCAACTCTTATTGAAACCAACGTTATAGATACCTAATTTCATTCAAACTTACACAGTATCTAGATAAACCCTAGTACTTTTCCATGTTTATTCATAGTAGCAAAGATTAATACTAATTAAATCTCCAGTCAGGTGCTATCTAGTGCTTAATTCCCTCAGTGCCTAGACTAATTAACTATTATATTATGACCTTGTCTGGACTATGGGACATGAATATAAACCAAGTAGTTGCCATCTCATCACCTATTTATGCTACATGCTGTTTGGTGGAATGAAAGTCTGCCTATTTCTAGAAATAGGTAAATAGTGAAATCAGGATAGGTAATAGTCAGTGCCTATATACGGCGATACGGTTCACTACCTATCACGTTGGGTGCTGTCTATCTAGTGATACGCGGGCTTCGAATGACCCATACCTAACATGCCTTCGAAATTTCGGAGATGGGCATTTAAGCCTCTGACTACCCCGCCATAATAAAAAGGGAGTGTGTTTACATAAGTCGTGAAGCGTATGTTATGTAAATAGTCATGGTTTACTGGTTACGTTTGGATACTGATTGTCAGGTAATAATGTGCGTTTTGAGTGTCGAAAGAACATCGTGATTTTCAGTTCATGGTGGACACACAATCGCTGATTACCTCGAAAGGGTTTTACGGTCGTGAGTGTATGTGTGTGTGAATGTGAAATGTATTATTGTCGCTTATATATGACACGTGCTGTTTTGGAATATAAATTGAAAATAACTGACAGTCTTTTTAATGTCGTATTATGCATTACAGGATGATTTTAAAAACTTTGAAACCTTGTGATTCTGGCTATAACTGTTTTCTTGCTATAATTATTTACTACATTATATTAGACTTTCTTAATATTATATGCACTTACAACAAGTATTTCATTTAAGAATGAGTCAGCAGTAATCATGTACCCATACTTTTATATTGTCGATTTCATTACACATCATCATACGTATTCCACAGAACAGAAGAACGGCAGCTAGTTACCCTCCCTTTACGTCCCAGACTAGCACGACCCACTCTAGTACCCAAATCCAAATAAATCCAGACAAAATTCAAACCTCATTTTTGGCGTCAAATTTCGCAGTACAGTCGCATCTCCTAAATAAATCTAGATCAGACAGTGTTACCTCAGTCTGGATTTCGCTGGAGTGTAATAACAGCTGTGGGGGGAATTTGAATGACCTATTAAGAGATAGAGGGCTGTAAGGTCCCTTTTGTTCACGACCTGCTTAAGATAAAGTAGTTTGCTCCTTAGATAAGAATTAAAAAAGAAGAAAAAATGCTGTATAAAAGACGGTAATTTCAAAAATGCTAGCTTGTCTGGGAAGTAAGGTGTAGGGTAACTAGATGTGTTTCTTTTGACTTGTAAGAGGTGACTAAGGTACTAGGGAAGAAGGGTATTCAATAGGCTAGAGATTTGACCCATATAGTTCGTATCACATATAGTAATGCTATAATATAACTAATACAACTCCTGAATGTTAAAAATGTGCTCCGTAGTAAAAAGCTTCACGAGAACAAAAACGAATACAATATTAGTATAAGTTCAATGTGACCTTGGTTATTAATACACATAAATGTCTCTAAGTATCTGTCAACCATGCTCAAAAAGAAACTGCGTAGTTATATAAGTTTATATAGGTTAAACACTAACAGCATTGTTTATAAACCCTAACTTATAGTTTCATATCCTTAAGTCCCAACTAATACTAAACTAAAACATACATATACCTTACATACTATAGTAACTATGGTATATATAAATGTACATTACGTATATAGAATCAGATAGAGGCTATATGTACGAAGTGAAAGTGGTCTATCAAGAACGGGACTGATGGGGAACTGTGATCACTGCCTACCTCTACAGGGAATCAGGCGTGATGTGTATGTATGTATGGCGTCTGTATAGAACCTGCGTTTATATAGGCTAAACCTTAAAACCTATGTTTATTAACCCTAATATACCTTTCTGTATCGTTAAGTCTCAACTAACACAGAAAATAGAGCGTATGGTATATACGTACATACTATAGGAGTAGATATTATAGTTATTAATGGTAATACACTTTTATCACAGGCCAATCAGTATGGCCCTTCATCAATCTCAATTTAACGCGACCCGCTGACCCTTTTGAGTATTTAAAAGGTGACCAGAGATAAAGACCCCTCTTCCCTTATAAAACAGTTTTGAGTATAGGTCTTTGTAAATTGGTCGTTGATTACCGAAGATAAGTAAACGATTGCTTGAATTGCACATCAATGATCGCTGCGGGTTGTAAACCCTAATTATGTGCATTTCTTGTCGTACTCGATCCCTACCTACTTGTTCTTCAGTAATTCATTGCTTGTATGATAAATGGCGACATGGCTTACCACTTACATAGAACACTGACTATCTGGTTAGAGGTGGCAATACATACTACCTTCGCAATTGCGGAGATGGACACCTGTACCTCTGACTACACCATAAGGGTTAATGGTCGTGAACGCGTTTGTCTTTTTTATTGTTGTGTATGTAGAGGCGAGTATGTATGAGGAGGTGTATGGATGATCTTGGGACGAATCTAACAAACTGCCATTTCTCTTGGAAATTAATGTTAGTTTAACATATTATAAAATTATGATTCTAATTCCTAAAGGTTACTTAAATAATAATAGGAAGATTTGTGTATGTCGAAAGAGGCGACCAAAAGGATAGGGGTCATTAGAAATCATTGAGCGATTGGTGAGCAAATTTATACCAATATTGTGTAATCATGGTACTGTCCACCCCTAAAGCGATTGAACGACGTTATTTATTATTATTATTATGTATATTCAGTGTCATTGTATCGTATCAGTCATATTATATTTACATACACACGTTTCATAGAAGAACCGTGTGGTTTAATTAAGATAATTTTAGCACATAAATAAAGAAAGAAATAAAACACTATTCACTAGTTACAAAAACACAAACTTAAAAAAAAATATGAAAAAGTGTGTATATAGGAAGATAGGAAGAATTGAATTATTATCTCGTATTTGAACTTACATGACAGTATTCAACTACACATTGAAACGAAAAGCAGCTGCTAGGCTATCCATACTATTCTTAACCCTAACTACCATATTCAATACCTAACCAGCTGTGCTTTGTGATTTCCCTATCGAGGGGTCGATGTGTTTAATAAAAAAAACTTTTATTCCAACACCATTATGTCCGAGGACCCATTTGCTAGAATAGGACCCTAGAGTGACGTCAGATTCGCCATTTTGTTTCCTTGCATCGCAGTTTTAAATGTGTTTATTCAGTTGGTGTGATGCTACGTCAATTTATATAGTTATGGATAACGGATGGCATTGACGGATGTATATATGTATAAACACTACATAAATACGTCAATGTTAACGTTCACATCCCTTCAAAAGAATAATTACATACATACATACATATATATTCACGCCTCGACGTAACTAACAGGATAGGCAGATACTATCGATCGCCACCTGGAACGATTTTGACAAATCTCTCTCTCAAAACCAAAGTGGAAGGTAGAGTTGGATGGGGTAGGCTGCATATTACTTATATAGTGTGAAGAACAGAAGAGCAGGTATGATACGGTAATGGGTGTGAGTGAAGAGAGATTTGTAAAATCTCATATAACTACCCATTTTTCCCGTTGCTTGTAAATCACTTTAGCTTTTTGGACTAAATCCACGTAGTATTATCGTTTGTCTACATATATACTCGGCAGTTTTAGATACTTCTAATGTCACTCTCTTGAAATATGTCACATATTTGATCGTTTTACGTACTATTGGATAGGACCCTACGTAACCGCCCTTCCATCTCACCCACATAATTGTATATGCATTTTTTCAATCTGTATTTTAGTGATATGGTAAGTACTTCTTTCTTTCTTCTGCTTCTTTCTTCATTCTTTCTTTTTTGACGACCTCCGTGGTGCGGTTGGTTAACTACCTGAACGCTAATCGTGAGGTCCCGGGTTCCATTCCCGGTGGAGGTACAGTTAAGAACTACGCTTTTCTTCTGCTTGCCAGTCTGGTCGTTGAATATAAATGTATATGTATTTATCTATTTATAATATGTTTATATTTCTTAAATTTACGTTTAATAGTACCCTTAACATAATTCTTAAATGAACTTACCAAGGGGCTAGTTCAATTAGTATATCTTAAATATTATTTTTATTACCTTATCCGCTCTGCGTTAGCTTCAGTCACCCAATTTACATATGTAGGTCATTTTAGCACAGTTTTAAGTGCAAAGCGTAAATCAATACTGGCGACCAAAAGTTTTACAACCTGCTAAACCAGTTTGAGCTAGACGTTTATTATAACTGTGGCGACCTCTAGAGCGCCACACACACAGAGAAACCTAAGTAAATCTAAGTTGCAATTAGTTAAACATAATTACCACAGATGACGCCGCCAAGAATATAAAATAATAATTGCACACAAATCAATTCCTAGAACGCGCAAGTGAAATATTTATCGGAAACAAGATATATACAAATTTCCAACTCAGGCCATTAGCCTGGGCGAACACCTGCCCAGGTAGGAAGCTTCCTCTTTTCATGTAGGACACTGTGAACCTACAATTGGTGACCCCCGACGTTGATATATTGATATATGTTGATATATTGACGCAAAAACCTTATAAGAAGGGGAGTACTGTGGCGACCTCTAGAGCGCCACACACACAGAGAAACCTAAGTTAACCTAGGTTGCAATTAGTTAAATATAATTACCACAGATGACGCCGCCAAGAATAAAATATAATAATTGCACACAAATCAATTCCTAGAACGCGCAAGTGAAATATTTATCGGAAACAAGATATATACAAATTTCCAACTCAGGCCATTAGCCTGGGCGAACACCTGCCCAGGTAGGAAGCTTCCTCTTTTCATGTAGGACACTGTGAACCTACAATTGGTGACCCCCGACGTTGATGATCCAACCTTCTGCTGGTAAACCCGACGTTGATGATGCAACCTTCTGCTGGTAAACCCGACGTGATGAACAACCCGACGTGATGATGCAACCTTCTGCTGGTAAACCCGACGTGATCAAAAACCCCACGTGATGATGCAACCCCACGTGATGATGCAACCCAACGTGATCAAACCGATGTGCTGGTATAACCGTCGTGAAGATATACCTAACGTGATGAACAAACACAATGTACATACATTGAAGATATTGAAGTCAAAAACGAGGAATAGTTACGAGATACTAGGAGCAACGAATGCAGAAATACGCTACCTGTTCCTAATCTCTCAGGTAATATGAGTCGACCCACTGACCGCCTGGTGAATTGCTGATTCAGTAACAACAGCCGAGCAATGACGACAATAACAAATGACGCAAAAAACCTTATAAGAAGGGGAGTACTGTGGCGACCTCTAGAGCGCCACACACACAGAGAAACCTAAGTAAATCTAAGTTGCAATTAGTTAAACATAATTACCACAGATGACGCCGCCAAGAATATAAAATAATAATTGCACACAAATCAATTCCTAGAACGCGCAAGTGAAATATTTATCGGAAAACAAGATATATACAAATTTCCAACTCAGGCCATTAGCCTGGGCGAACACCTGCCCAGGTAGGAAGCTTCCTCTTTTCATGTAGGACACAGTGGATCCTACATAACAATTTATCGCTTTCTACGGCCAAGAGCCTTATTTGGGTGAAAGTGAGGGGCTGGTAACCTGGTATTTATACTCTGATACGTATCAGGACGGTTAACCCTTACTATAGGATCAGATAACCCTGGTTCATATATAACAAGATAATATTACCCTGGTTCATAGTTTACGGTAAATAAGTGAATGTAGATCTAGATTTCTGAAATGTACTCTTAAATTATTCATATATAATACTAACGCACAACCATAGTTAGGTTAGGTTTGCGATTGTATTATTTAGGTGTGTCAGTATTTTTTGATGAGGAATTCCGTATTTATATGTTGTTTGACACTAGCGATATACTCCTATGTATATTTACTTCGTGAATTACTTTCTAAAGAAGTTCGACGTTTGCCTATACCTAATGTTGTGGAGTTATAAGTACGTCATCTAAGTACATCGATTACTTTTCACCGGAATGGGTTCAAAACATGGAGCAATTACTAATTTGGTTTGTGGTTCAATGTACCCATTGACAGTCTACTTTGCAATTGCTGAGACATGAATATATGAAGCCAATACATAAAAAATATGCACATCTATAATAATAATGAGTACCAAACTGAATTAATCGCAGAAATCTCTTATCTCATTATTGCAGACGAACTTGTGTGTATCCAACTAAAATTAAACTACTCATATTGTCTCACTGATTACTCTTTTCAAATCCCAAACTCGCAAGCTTCTAAAATAACGGGGCGATTACATGAAACAGCAAGTGTCGAGTAATTCAAGCGAGCGGCAGTAAGCTTAAGGCGCCTGAATAAGTTAGTTGTGAGTTACGAAATCGCATGGAAATTGGTTGCCATGGAAATAAGGTTTCCGAGATATTCCTGATTATCTACCAAGTAGTTGCTGTGTATTCAGGTCCTTTTATCTTGGATAGAATCTTAGATGTATAATATATTTGCGCCTGTTACTTGTTGTGGGTTATTTGTGACAAGTTTCTGGCCTATCGTTTGCTAGGCCCTTAACAAGAAGTGGATAGTATAAAGTCCGTAAATAGTTATAATTTATATTATTTGTGTTTAAAGTTTCATTTGAATTAATTGTGTCTAAACGCTATAGTATAATAATCCAGAAGGATTGCAAATAATCTAGATTCTCAGGAAGTTAGCAGCAAATTTCAGCTAATTGTTTGATAAATTTACAACTACTTGCTTATCAAACCAAGAATATGTTTCCTAAACAGCTAGTAACTACCATATTTATAAGTCCTAACAACCACTAGACCTTAGGCATAGCAAACCTTCAGACTACCGTAGAGGAAACACCTATCCATCATTGAGTGGATAGCCCATCACTTATTCAAGACCCCAAACAGGCCCCTGTCACGGCATACCGTCTTTCGTCTTTAGGACTTCGATTCTCGTTACTAGAACGGTTTTAAGTTAGATTATATCTTAGAGATAGGATGTGCTTTTATAGATTAGAACAGACTTAACCTAGAGACATAAAAAGTTCGAGGCATAGTCTCTCTGTATGCTGTATCAACGGTTATATATTTCACTAACTGTTAAGATTGATAGAGAATATTTTTACGATAAACAGTTAGCCCATTTCTGAGTATGTTTTTTTAGACTATTCCTTTATTAAAGACGCAACATATCGTGAAGAAAAAGTATAATGTTCTTTATCTCCCACACTAGCACCTACTCAATACGACTTATAACTATCATAATATTTTTGAGGAAATCGCTATTTTTATTCATTACGGAAATTACCGCGTATTTTTTATAAACAAAACGTCCAGTAACAAAGGTAATACTTTGTTTATAAAATATATGGGATAATTTCTGTTTTCTAATAACGATCATACTAAAAAAGACGGTAAAATACCTAAGTACAATGCCTGAGTGTGTAAGAAGGTGTATGGATGTTAATTAAGCTAAAATATGCGGAAAAATATGAACTCTGTCTATCCCATTGTAAAGAGACACGTGTATATGTACTAGTATTCAGTTGTTTATTATTAAAATTTCCATCGTTTTCGTTATGAGAATCGCCCAGTTGATTGTTTCTTTTCCGCGGAGTTTTCTTTCGTTTATTATTCAACGATCATTATGAAGGACCAAAGAAAAACACGGGTGGGCTTACGTTGGATAGTAATTCTGTTTTGTATACTGTTTGTGTATACTTGTTAAACTGGGACTTCAAAGGAAGTTATTAGCTGTATTATTGGTCTGTTGTATGATGTGTAAAGGTAAGCCAAGTAACTACATATATTATTGGATAAGCATATATTCTAATACTTGTTATGTATATGCTAACAGTAATGTTGAAGATACATACATATAATGTCCGTTTCCCTGTAGAGAGGTGGACAGAGATCCCGGAACCTATCTGTCCCGATCCTGACAAACAACTTTCGCTTCATTGACACTCATACCCCTCTTACACACGTGGCGGATATAGTCCTAACGTTACCCTTTTTAAATATGGTGTCTATCTGACTACTTACTCTAGGATATTTTAAACGGTGTTAGTTGAATCAAGTCACTATATTATTGTATCACCTTATATTCTACTAGTAATGTTAAAGATGATGTAGGGAATAATATGTGAAAGAGAAATAATGGTCTACCTACCTCAAACACCAAACAAACAGGTAAATATTTCTGTATTTACTTTGTTCATAAGAAGGGGTAGCTAAAATACAACGTGTAAATGTAACAAGAAAAAAATAAAAGAAAAAGAAGGAAGCCATTTTGAAACAAAATCACCAAAAAGTCCCGCCTAGTAACGTGCGAAAACTTTTTTGTATTACACCAGGAATGGAGTGCATTCCCTTATAAACCATCAAGGGAGGGATTCGCCTGAGAATTATTATATTTCGTGCCCTCACTGAAATTTTAATTTGATATGTACTCAAGTGAAATGGGGCTGATTCTGCTAACAAATTACAGTGGGAAAACATCGTAATGTAACTTACCCATCTCTCTGGATAGATATGAATGTAAAGGATAAATGTCTTGTTAGTTTTTGGTATAACATGGGATTTGAGTGGTTAAAAAGATCCATTTTCTGTCTGTTCAAGCAAATTTGTGTATTTACTCATATTCGGATACAGTGTCTTATCGATCACCTTTAGAATAACCAATGGTTTTGTGATGATATTGCTTTGAAATATTGGTAGTTTCAAGCGTATAATTCCTCTAATCCTAACTCTTAGTCGCCCCCTACAGAAGAAAGGCACATTTAACTTTCTATTTACATTCACAACCCAAGTCATTCTCCATAGACCATACATACGTACAAGAATGTATACATGGGCGTTTTGCAGGGGCAAAAATTTTTTGTGACAGGGTTATATTTTCTAAAATATGAGACCTATTTTTTTTCTAATATTTATTTCGTATAGTATTGTAGCGTCTAAAATCCGGCAAGCATGTTTGATTATCTTGTCTTAGTAAATAAAAAAAATACAGCTTTTCAAAAGTCCAAATGTCATGAAACATGGGGTGTGACTAAGCCGTTTTTTTGTACTCCTGCCTTTATAACTAAAATTCTAATCAGAATTGAGGAGTATTTTTTGTTTACAGGTGTTGTCATATAAATTTGTTATTAATTATAAGTATCAAACCTACAATCCAATAATAAAAAATATTGTTCACACGCACTTACTTTTGTGACTAAAAAATCAGTCAATGACGTGGTGCTCCAAATTCGCAGATATTTTTTCTCCAACTAATTATACTATTTAAGAAAAAATAAATTGTAACACATGTTTCGAAAGAAAACAAACTCGGCCATTTATTTGCAGCGTCGGGTGAATAGAGATTTTTTCTGGGGCCGAGATAATGAATTTCAAAGTTTTTGATGTTAAAAATGTAAAGCATAACCCGTCAATGACGTGAGTCGGGTCAGTATTTTTTGGGAAATATTTTTACTGTCGGTTTTAATATATAACTTAAGAAATGTTGTCAAAATGCCTCCAAAACAATAACGACGCCATCATATAAGTTTTAGGTAATGTTTTGCAGACACGTTCGAAGAAACTCAAGAACGTGGTTCGTAATTTTTGTCAAAAACCTGTGTTTTGTGGTTTAATTTTAAACACGTTTTTGACATTAATTGCACGGTATTGACATTTTATTCAACTTAAGATATAATTACTAGGATTTAAAATCGCGAGAAACTTTTAATAGGCGTGATTCGTGAGTTTAGACTTCAAGGATTTATTTCTTCTTCCTCTCAGTATATATTCCACTGCTGGAGATATGCCTCTCCGATAATCTTCACCTTGATTACAACTCAAGATTTATTTCAACTATTTCCTTTGATTTTGTTTGTGCTTACGAGGGTTTATTTAAGGGTTTTATAGCCTTTCACGTTGAGACCATTATTTCTGAACAGATGGCTTGATATAAGAATAAACCTATGGCTCTATTCCTTTCGTAACCCTCCTTTCACTACTCTATTGCTTTCATGACTCTTCGGACAAACCTAACACTCACTACCATACATAACCGTAGGAACCAGAACAGCGTTATGGATAGCCAGTCGTGCCATTTCTGACATCAACTGACTTACATCATACCACTCACAGCCCCATTCACCGCATTTCCCTTCTTCACTCTTGTAATTTCCATCTCTTGTAAACACACTTCCCACATAAACAAGCTCTTAGTTTAATAACTCATTCTGTTATACTTTCCAGTCTCTCAAAAACAATACATTTGTTTTTATTTACATTCACCTATATACCTTTTTTTTTAAATCTTTACATGCAATATCCATCATCTCCTGCAACTCATGAGCCGACGACGCAAGCAAAACTTGAACGTGATTGTTTTCTACTATTAAATAGCAGCAAATTAAATTTTGGAATAGTTTTTAAGTACATCTACCACATTTAATAAGTTATCGTGTCACATTTGTACTAACATCAACTGACTAGACATCATACCGCTGCTTAAAGTCCCATTCACTGCACTTTCCCTTCTTCACTCTTCTTTCAATATCACAATCACAGTTTCCTTCTCTTGTATGCACACATCCCAAATACACAAACTTCCTCACTTGTCCCAGTTCCTTACCATCCATTTTAATAACACATTTTGTCATACTTTTCTGTCTCTAAAAATTCTTAGTATTGGTATTACTTACTTTCATTTTTTTTTTTCAAAACCCTTGCATGTAATGTTTATTATCTCCTGCAACTTATTAGTCGATGAAGCAAGCAACACTTATTTGTTCGCGTATAAGACGCACTTGATGAAAAAATCGCCTACATTCATGCAAATCTGTCCAGCAATCACCCGTAAATAGGTTGAAGAGCCAAGG
Organism: Leucoptera coffeella; assembly: GCA_030578115.1. Classification (NCBI taxonomy): domain Eukaryota; kingdom Metazoa; phylum Arthropoda; class Insecta; order Lepidoptera; family Lyonetiidae; genus Leucoptera; species Leucoptera coffeella. Next base: position 17,465 of record JAMBLF010001803.1, read on the forward strand.
TGAGGCGAGGTGAGGTGAACCCTGGTGAACATCCCAACAGGTGGTAAATCAGTCCGTGCTACCATCACCCACTCTCACACATGTACTCGAACCATAATACAATGATTAGAGTGCACGCACAAGCTGACCCTCCAACCCCAACGCAGACAACGCTTTCCACATTTTAATCCACCTATTTACCACCCTATCATAAGCCGTCTCTAAGTCTCAATCAATGAGCCTATGTCAGTTCACTGCTGGACGTAAGCCTCCCCAAAGTAACACCACAAAACACGATCACCCTGGTGGCCCTCAGCCAACCACTACCAGCGACCTTTTTCAGGTCATCCGTCCATCTAGCAGGGGGGCGTCCTACACTACGTTTACCGAGATGCGGTCGCCATTCGAGAACCGCTTTGCTCCAACGCTTTGGTCGTCGGTTCTGCGACAGACGTGACCGGCCCATTGCCACTTCACCTTGCAACATCGATAGACAATGTCTACGACTTCGGTTCTCTGCCGGATAATCTCGTTCCGGACTCTGTCCCTTAACGAGATACCCAGCATCGAACGTTCCATTGCTCGCTGAGCGACATGTAATCGGTGAGCCAGCCCGACTGTCATGTTCCACGTCTCGGCACCGTATGTCATTACAGGTAGGACGCACTGATTGAAAACTCTGGTCTTAAGACACTGCGGTAGTGGCGACGAGAAGATGTGATGCAGCTTCCCGAATGCTGCTCAGCCCAGCTGCACTCTTCTCGAAATCTCACGCTCGAAGCTGTTCCTACCCATTTGTAGAACCTGGCCTAGGTAGACATATTCCTGGACCACTCCGAGCGTTTCTCCACTGATCGTGATCGGCTCCGGGACAACGAGTTCATTGAACATGACGTTCATCCGGTGACCGACCGACCGTGAGGCAGCGTTAAGACTGTGCAGCATTCGCTGTAAATCCTGCAGCGACTCCGCCATTATGACAATGTCGTCAGCGAAGCGGTATGTATGAGGTATCTGCCATTGACATTGATACCCATCCCAGTCCAATCCAGAGTTTTGAAGGCGTCCTTCAGTGCGTTCGTGAACAGTTTCGGGGAGATGACATCCCCCTGTCTCACTCCTCTGAGCAACTGTATGGAACTCGTCTTCCTGTTTTGGACTTGAGCATATATCGATGCAACGCTGTATAGGCTCCTCAACACCTGCACATAACGCCAATCGACCTGGCATCGCTGCAAGGACTCCAGAACAGCCCAGATCTCTATGGAGTCGAAGGCCTTTTCGTCTCTAAATCTATAAAGGAGCAATACACCTGAAAGTCCTTTGCTAGAAACTTCTCGGTGATGCTCTTTAATGAGACGATTTGAACCATGCTTTCTTTTTTGAATCCTGCTTAATCCTGTTCGATAGCCCACTAACACAATTCAAATTTATATTGTTTCACCTTTCTGCTTTGTGTGTACTTAAATATTACATGAATGTACATGTGTCTTTATGGTATTACTGTGAAATTAAGTAAAAATAGTTTTCTATTCAAAAATATTGAAATGCAAAAAAGTAGGTACCCACGTAATCTATTTAAATATTTTATTGCCGTTAACGTAGCTCCATTTATGGCTACTTGTCAAAAACGTGAACGCATTTGTCAAGGCACGTGGCGCTTATTTTTTGGGGGGGTTATATTTCCTAATTTAGGGGGCTGTAAGCATGGCGACCTATACCACGAGTTAGCTGGCTATGAAAACTATGCATTACATGGAAAAAAATCGGATTTTGAAAAAAAAATGTCAATAACACATTTCGTGCAAATCGCCCACATACATATTTATTCACGTTGTTAAATCCCTTTTGAAGTGTAGAACCTTGGAGATATCATGTCTCCTAGATCACTTTTTAGTATGAATAATTTGTGACTTATTTCCACTTACCCCCGTCCCTTAGTCGTCTCTTACGACATACCAGGAGAAACGGCAGATAGATAGCATTCTTTTTAGGTCTCAGCTGACACGGGACATACAATATACCATACATATCATGCCGGATTCCTTGTATAATATACAATATGGTCATATTCCTAGTAGTAGAATCAGTGTCTGAGTTAGGATAAAAGCCGCCGTCATAATTCTTATGTTGACGCCTCCTTTGCTGAATAATTTATTCATTGGATCGGGGTGTGATTTTAGGCTGGCAATGCCTGGATTTTCAAGGGTGTTGACCGGGTGAAACTGGAAATTTTGCCCATTTATTTGGCTGTGGACTAACCCTTATGAATTGACGATAAGACATCTTTGTAAGTCTTAGGTATATTAAACATGAACATAGAGTTTTGTCGTAACTAGTATACAATACAATTATTCCTAACAATATGTATACTTTATTACTACTGCCGATGCAAATAATCTTATACAACTATTCCTAACAATATGTATACTTTATTACTACTGCCGATGCAAATAATCTTATACAACTGTAAATATCTATGATTGGAAGTTTTCCAAACAAAAATCGCTGAGTGTGTATGAGGAGGTGTATGAGTATCAATAAAGCGAAAGTTGTTTGTTAGGATCGGGATAGATTGGGATCCGTACTCTCTGCCTATCCCTCTACAGGGAATCAGGCGTGATGTGTATGTATGTTTTTATACTTTATTTATGTTTGTACCTAAACAACGTAACGTGAGTGTGTTTGTATTATAAAGAACCTATCACGGTGTTTGTTTAATTATATATATATATAGATATAAATATTTTACTTTCGTTGTCATTCTCATGAGTAGTGAAGCGTAGGATTTGCATATATTATAATCGTAGTGGGAATGTTTGTTGCACTTAATTGTTGTTTATAAAACAGATATTATAAAAAGCAAAGGTATGCAAAATGGAATGAGAATTCCATAGACGTAATGATATGAATACATCCCACGAATAGCTGTATAAAAGGGTAGACTATACATATGAATGTTAGAAATATATGTCCTCTTTCAAATCGTCTTTACACTATTTAGTTTTGAGTTGACACATTGAATAACATTGAGTTAAGAAGAAACTGTAACCTCATATTCTATACGGAAATGTATCTGTATGAAGTGAAATAAAGCAAGTAATTAAAACTATAAACTTAAAGATGAAATAAAAATAAATTATATAGAAAATATCTTTATAATCATCGCTGTCAGAAGGTAGTAGGATTCCCGAGACAACGAAATTGAATTGAAAAAATTTGAAGTTAAATTCAATTGCCAATATCATCAACATGCAAAACCCGTGGTCTATGTCTACCCCATCCAGGGCATACTTAGGGTCACTAGCGTAGTGGTAATTTGCTTAAGGTACTAAATACTTAAATATAGGTAGGTTATGTACATAAGGTCCAAAATTTGGCATAAGCTCGCGTGTCATAACAAATCTGTACAGTCGACCATGACATTAAGGCAATGGAATGCAGCCCTTTGGCGCCCAAACCTAAGGGTCTTTACATATTGGATTAGGTTTCTGGTTAGAGATTTCAGTACACTGTAGTTAATCAGCTTTTATACATATTTGGGTGTGTGTGAGACGGGGTAGTCGCGTAGAAATTACGCAGATCAAATTGGAGATATTCTTTTCAAGGCGGATGTACGAAGTGTGAAAAGAAGAGCATGTATGAGAAACTTAACGGGTGTGAGTGAAGTAAGACATTTGTCAGGATCGTTCCAGGTGGGGGCACCTGAAGGAAGTCAATGTATATGTAGAGAAAAAGGATGTGAAGACACATTATTCGAAATATTAATTCTGTGTTAGACGTACATAGTCTTAGAATATTTATGTACACTACAATACTACATAGTTACTTACTTTAGTGGCAGGTTAGTAGCCCATCATCAATACCTCAAAGAGTGTAAGAGAAATCTCGCATGTATAGAGGCCCTTATGGGCAAAGGTTTGTATTTAAATACTAAACGCGCGTGTTTGGCTCATTTGCATATTTGACGCTCGTGGCATGGTAAGGTTAAGCTGGTTTCCGTTCGATTCCGACGAGTTATGAATTTTAGAGTTTATTTTATCTGATGTTTATTTATGATATAAAGCATTACGATGGTAAAAAAAAAATCATATTATTGACACTTTTCAGATGCCCAGATTCAACATTAATGATATGTAAACGAAACCAAGACCAATTTATTTAAAAAAAAAATTCTGTCACTTGTGAACTTACTAAAATGCATATTTGCGGGTTTATAATATAACTGTCATTAGTTATGTATGTATTATTGTATGTTATATGCAAAATGCGCCAAACGCTGTCTTCAAATCAAGGTAGTAGTACTTTGGTCTGAAGAGAGCGTTTAGCGAACACACTTTTTAAATCTCGGGTAGAATTTTCCCTATTGTATACATATAGTATTATTATTTCATATTTGACAAGCCATTCATAGTAAGATTACGTCTCTTAAGTTTATAATAGTACATTCTTTAGTAACTTAAATAAGACATTGTACAAGAAAAGCGACTAAAACAAAATAGCATAAACGAAAGTGTTCCAATGAATAATTATGAAATCTCTTTCGCTTCCAAACACGAAATGACATACTTACGTTCTTCATGTAAATTTTTATATGATTAATTCATAAACGGAATGTTTTTGCTCATCTTTTATCGTAAGAGGCGATTAAGAGAGATTCTTGGTTGTTATTGAGCGAAATTTTCACGAAATTAACATAACAACAACATACATGACTATTCTCTTTAGGGGCAATCAGATATTCAAGTTACTTCTATAAGTTATGGCTATATCAATGTGAATTCCACTTTACACCAGGGACCTTAGTCCACTAATGCGTTTTAGCACAAACACAGTCCAATATGAGATCAGTAATAGTGTGAAGTTGGTAGTGGATTACCAAAAGTGTTAAATTTCGCTTAAAAATTGGCGAAATGAGTAACTTTAAATAAGATCTATTCCATTACCAACTTCACACTATTAGTAATGTGACATTGAACTGTTATTTTGCAAAACGCATTAATGGACTAAGGCCCCAGATAGTCTGCAATTAACTTGACAGGTGGTATACTTACTTTTCATTTTATACAAATTCTAACTAACTATTACCTGTTCTGAAGAGTTAGCAGGTGTCCTAATTTTAATTTCGTATATCGTAATGATCGGTTTTCAATAACAGACAGTTTTCCTCACCGTATAATTCGATGCATTTCGTAAATGTGTTTTTATTACGAAAATGTACATAGAAATTCATTAAACTTCATTTCCATTTCGTCGAACGGGTAATAGTTAGTGCTTGTAAATGGCGACATGGCTGACTACCTGTCACATTGAGTACTGACTATCTGGTTAACACGTGGGTTCGAGGTCTCCATAGAATTACTACCTTCTCAATTGCGGAGATGGAAACCTGAACCTCTGACTACCCGCAAGGGTTAATGATCGTGAATCCGTTTGTCTTTTTTTTTTCTTTAATCTAAAATAATTTATGCGTCACAATAAACAAAAATCCTTTTCATGTATCACCTGTTACTGTATGTTTAAACTACACGTGTATGTATGGTGACACGAAATACATCCATATGATTTGTGTTCGCAGAACAAGTAAAAGTGATAGTCTCGTTTATCTTTCGCAACCTACTTACTTAACCGGGGTGTGTAGCTTAATTCTACTATATTAGCTGGTACGTCAATAGAACGCTATATATGTAGCTGTCATTCTTACTGGCATGTTAATCACTACATAGTATAACACAAAGTCGCTTTCTTTGTCCCTATGTCCCTTTGTATGCTTAAATCTTTGAAACTACGCAACGGATTTTTAATAGATAGTGATTCAAGAGGAAGGTTTATATGTATAATAACATCTATTAAATAGTGGAATAGGCTATATATTTTATACCCGTGCGAAGCCGGAGCGGGTCACTAGTATATACATATATAAATAAGTAGAATCATACTTCTGTCCGCATGGGCAATAACCATAATATATTGGTAACCGGTTCGATACCCGGTCGAGCATAAGAGAGGGACGGAGGGGTCACTTTCCCACGCGACCCTCACGCCGAGGGGATCGAAAGTGATGGACTAGGAACCTTTGAGGTAAATAGGTATTAAATAAGTCTCAAGAAGGTGACAGAGTATTGAAGTACAAAAGATATAAGGCAAATATTTAAAATCAAAATTGTCGTTTTCTATAATCTCTGAGGATGCCATTAAATAAGGTGTCTCAAGGTGGTGATAGAGTATTGTGCGAAACATAATGGTAGGTAAAGGTAATAATCAAAATTGACGTTTTATGATATTGCTGATAGGTTGCCAACGCATCGCTCAATAAAAATGTAGATATAATTACCCATGTATCTTAGTTGTTTCTTACGAATATAAAACAGCTGATTATTATTTATAGTCAAATACAAAATCTATCAATAACCGCCAAGGTTTAGCTATTTCTAAAAATATATGACGACCTCCGTGGCGCGATCGGTTAACCTCCTGAACGCTAATCGTGAGGTTCGATTCCCGGTGGAGGCAGAGTTAAGAACTACGCTTTTCTTCTGCTTTCCAGTCTGGTCATTGGTTATATCTACTATATATTTATGTATCTATCTATATATAACATAATAAGTATATATTTCTTAAATATACGTCGGCTATTACTTAAATGAAATGAACTTACCGAGGGCTAGCCCAATTGGTGTTACAATTCAATTGGTGTAATAGTGTCCTAAAATATTATATTATTTTACACTTAGACATACCTACATCTTCCTTTTAGGGTAGGCAGAGATCACGGATCACGGATATAAGTATAACATCATTTACCCATATCATAAAATTATATAATGTCGTCTAAATAAATAACTACAATTTAATAAACAGTTAAAATAGATAGGTAACAACTTTCGTAAGTAATTGTACTTTTGAAGTCAATATTTTTTAATGTTATCTAATGTAATTTTATGTTTCTGTTCACGCGCGATTACATATTTCTTGTCTATGTACATATGATATTCTCAAGTGAAGTGAATGTAATGTTCTTTTTTGAGAAATAATGTCTTTTAGCCTTGGCTGTTCTCAAACTTCTGTTCACCCCGCCCATTAACCTAACTATACTTACCGGTTGTGTATGTGGAGCTTACCGCCCTGTCTAGTCACTCTAACGACCTGGGTGGATGTGTGGTGGTAATTTAATAAAAGGGTCATTCACCCTTACGGCCTTAATCCCGGAAAGGGTGAATGTATCCTTGTGGGGTAGTCAGAGGTTTGCGTGTCTATATAGGCTGTATGGATACATTATAATAATAAATAACTAACGGCACTTATCGCGTATGTTTTTATATAATAATGTTACCTTTATCAACCCGACGTTTCGGCTACGTTGCAGCAGCCATGGTCACGGGCAAAATAAGTCCCGTTAGTTATTAATCATGAGTATAAATCGCGAATCTCTTAAAACTATAATTATAATAATAGTTTTGAATACTTAAAATGATTAAGGATATTTTATGTGTCCGAGGTTCTGTCTGTCGCGAAAGCGATTAAAGGTCGTGAATGTATATGAATGTATTTTGTAACATCGTGAGGAAACCTACTTGTTCCCCTAACAGGTAATAGTCAGTGCTTGCAAATGGCGACATGGCTTACCACCTGTCACATTGAGTACTGACTATCTGGTTAACACGTGAGTTCGAGGTGGCTATAGAATTACTACCTTTGCAATTGCAATGGACAGCTGTAACTACTTTCTGTACTGTACTTGTAACTAACTATTATCTGTTTTAATGAAATTTATTTTTTCTTTCAGGTAAGCATTAACATAAAAATTATTCGCTGCAATCTTAATATTAGTAAGTCACTTATTACAAGAATTTAGATTTTAAAGGATATTTTGATCACTGATATCCGAAGTCTACTTCAATATAAAGCTCTTACAGTAGTTCTGCTAATGTGATTGTTGGAAATAAGTATTATAATTACCAAGTTGCTATCCCATCACCAAAATTACATCCCTAGTCCCTTTGTCGCCTACATTTCTTTGTCCTACATTTCTGATAAAAATATTCCCAACACCAGTTCCTAAGTCACTTAAAAGCGTGGCACTTTTCTTAACAACATATATACAATATATATACATTCACGGCCTTTAATCCCTTTCGGGGTGGACAGAGCTTTTGAGACACGATAATTTTTTAATTGTCATGTCATATGGAACATTTACAACAGGTTGCTAGCCCATCGCTGAATAGATTCCATTTATCCCTAGTCCCTTAGTCACCTCCTACCACATGCCGAGAAGAACGGCAGCTAGTTAGTATTTTTACGTCCCAGACTAGCCCGCGATAGTTTCTAAATGTTTTCGTAACCTTTCGTTCTGTCCTCTTATAGTTAACATACATACATATTCTATCAAAGTTTTCTTTCTAAATTGATTGAACCTTTCAAGAGCAAAGAAAGCCCCGGGCCCTTATCGAAGCGTTTAGGGACCTTTGAAAGATCAAAGTCAGAACAAACGTTTGTCTAAGGATTGATAGAGCCTTAAAGGCTGGTTGGGTACAAGGTGTAAACAGATTTAGGTACAAATAGTAAATTTTAATGTACGTACAATAGTAAATTATATACGGTTTTCGGAGATACAAAATGTGTGTTATGAGTTACTTTAACCGTAAAACTGTGATGGCTAAGATATGTGATATTTGTGATAGGTTGCTAGCTCATTGTCCAATAGATTGGTTGACTACTGAGTCTTAGGACATGGTAGGAAGAAAGGTAGTTAGTAAGCCTTGTATTAATGTTATTTCTCTGTCTAATTTATTCTTCCTCTGTCATAATCTTTAATAGAATGTGTGTAAATAAGTCAGTAAGGATTTATTAATGTACACTTTAAGAGACTTAAATAAAGTAATCGCAGAATCTGTTTACCTCTTAGGAAATCAAGACCTCATAATAATATCTAAAAGTAACATATCGAAATAAACAATGCCATGAAACAAAAGCCTATAACTCTATCACCGCTCTTATGTAACACAACCATGATCTTATACCTATGTAAAGTCAAAATCAGTATTTTAGGAAACTTTATACGTTTACCCGTTAATTGTCATTAACTTCCTACGCACGTCACATAGATGTAGATAAGTACGTCAAAGTACATTTTGACCACATTTTAGTAGTCCAACCATGGAAGTGAGTGACCTTAGTTTTAAATGCCTGCATGCACGAACATACATAAAAATGGGCAGATTGGTTTACTAACCAAAATCGTTGTTTTAATGTAACATTACATTTACGATATTAAGTACTATTCGCACCTCAGTTCTCATCAAGTAACGTCTTAGTATATAAAAAGGGTTTCTGTAGGTTATTTTAGAAAAAGCTTAGGTATTTAAGACTTAAACAATAACCATAACCAGCATCACCTAAATGAAATACTTATTTGTCCACAACAACGGTGTGTAATGTTAATAATATACGTAAGTGTAATATACGATAATACTCGCAATACTTTGATACATGAATTTTTTACTATTGTTTGACTGTTTATGATTTGATAAGCCGTGCTTAGTAAGTTGTATATATCGCCTCTTTACAAGAATAAGTGATATTTTGCAAATTACAACTTTTAAAATACCTCATTATTTTTGTTAGAATAACATGGTATTTCATAAATCATAACTTGTAAAAATACCACATTATTCTTGTAAAGAGGCGATATGTTAGTACATAGTTATAAGTCATATTATTTGATACATAGGTTATAAACTTCACGTAGGTGTGTTACCATACTAACCCTTATTTCCTTTGTCATTTACCTTATTTCCTTTGAAGACATTATGTTAAATGATACCATACTAATCTTCAATCTTCCCTAGGTGGTCTGCAAATAGGTCGGTGCATTAGAATGGCTCACAGTAAACCTCCATGTGTGGCCATTGTATAAACTTATCTGTGGTATTATTAGAATGAAAGCATTGACGTGTCATTCTTTGTCGGTTCTGTGTGCATTGAATAAAGTTGATGCTTTCTTTACATGGAGTTACGTACTATTAGTTAGGTAGGTATACCTGGTCAGGGATATTACAAGTAAGAAAACATTGATTTGTAGTTACAATTGACTAATTGACTTAACAAAATGCCTAGGTTTGTTGCAAAAACCTAAAATATCAAATCATCATGCGACATATGGAAATTAACGACGAGTTAACTTCCCGGATATAACTTAAAAACATAAATAGTTAGACAGAACAGTCCTTGAACACTATTTACCCTGTATTTACTCATGTATTTTATTAACATTCCGTTGCTAAATTCTATTGTATTTTTATATAATAAACTATACACACAACAGTCCATAAAACTCCTGATCATATAATAATCAGAGCTTTTAAGCATACATTGCAATACACGGCTTACTATCGGTCACATTGAGTACTGACTATCCGAAAATGCAAACTTATGACAACCATGCAAGTGTTAAGGTCATGAATGTTCTTTTGTTTGTCTAATATATGTAGAGTAGTAAAGTAAATATAAAGTGTTTGTTTTTTCTTTGAAGAAAGAAAACACTTATTCATTTTCATTATATAATAATTAGTCATACTATTGTTAGCAATGCAACGGTGACAGATAGTTATGTAATTCTTTATATAAAACATAATTAAACATTCATAATACAGTTTTTAAACACATTACTAATTTTCTTTACGTGCATAAAATGTAAACACTAAAATGTATGGGTATGCTCTTGAACCGAACCTAGAATTTCTTAATCCCACGTACATACATAAACATGCACGTCCTTTAATCCCTTTTGGGGTGGACAGAAACTCGGAAATACGATATCTCCTAGGTCACTTTCTAGCATGAATATTGGGGTTGTGATGTTAAATGGCACATTGGTGACAGGTAGCAAGCCCATCGCCCAATAGATTCTATTTACCCCTAGTCCTTTAGTCGCCCCCTACGACATGCCGGGAAGAATGGCAGCTAGTTAGCTTTCTATTTACGTCTCAGACTAGCACAGGACTTCTAAATAGCACTTATAATACAACATTATTAAAACTTCTACTGTAACGTATACATTTAATACTATAAAGAGTCTACGAAAAAATAAATTATGAACTAAAAATGTTCTAAACCTTAAAGTACCAAAATTCGTATCTAGGCTATTCGTAACACATGCGATAAGAATGAGCGATTGTGTAATACTTTTTATCATTTGTCAAGGCAGGCCTATCAATATCTTCAATGCCACGTGATTGATAAATTGCAATGATTATATCGGCTTCAATAGAAAATAAATTGGGTGAGGTATTCGTTCATGCTTTTGGTTATTGAAGGTCGTTTTGTATTAAAACTAGGCTTAAAATTATATTTTATATGTTTATTTTATTAGTAAAACTAGGGTATGTATTTTTTATATATGCTGAAGATATGCTTATGGCCTTTTACGATATATTTTTCTTTATTTAAAATATATCGATGCGATGCGATGCGATAGATTCTTTCTTTCTGTGTTAGTTGGTAATGTAAGAATTAACCTAATAAGACATATAACACTGACAGGCCATTTACTAAAGGGTGACATTAAATGAATCTACACCCCAGTGTAATGTAAGCAAAGGTATAGGATATTGATACGTGATCTCTATCTACACTTAAAAGCTAAACTGAATTACATAATTATTAGATCACAAGTCTTTGTACTTATTTGTTGTCGTTTATTTTTATAACCTAAAAAATAATCTATAGGCCCATTTTAAAGCAATTATGAATTGATTGCTTTCCATTCAGCCACAAATGAGAATAAATAAATAATTCTAAAGCCCACAATAGACGTTACAAAAGAGTTCTTTAGACACGTAGCTCACGTTGCGAAGTTGTATTGTGTGGAGGTCTCTTAACTGATATTGTAATGGGATCGAATGACAAGTCAGGTTGACGCCCTGCTTATAAAGATTGGTTCTTATGGGGTAATTAGGTTTCAGAGTACGTAATTAAGCAATGGGGCCCATATATCACTAAGAGGTATTGACCATATTGAGAACAGTTTTTATTGTGATCACACAACATCTGCATTTATTTCTTAATTGATAGTCCTTGAAACTTTATTTAGATTCAGATATACTAAATATGTACAACTAATTGCATAAACTATACCTGACTTGGTTTGTGTATCCAAATGTTAACAATCTATTTACGGGTTATATATGTAAATATTTGAACGTGTGTTTAATAATAAGAATATACAGTAAGTAAAATTTGAATTTCAGTTATATCATGTCATCTTTCCTATCCTTTGAAAAAAGGTTGGACTAAATTACAGAATTCTTTGGCTAACCTACGAAAAGTTTTTATGCGTGAAATGTCCCATCCACTCGTCGACCTATATGGGTCTACCCTATCCCAATCTATGTTTCTGTAATGGCTGAAATAATATCCGAGTGCACGATGTAGTGTTACGTTTACACGACGGAGGTCGATTGGGAAAGTAAATGCCAAAAGGTTTATAGATACTACTACATATCTATTCCCAAAGAAGTAGACAGTACAATAATATACTTATTTAATAGGCAGACAGAACAGAAGCAAATATTACGTTACCCTTAGCCTGTAATAAGGAAGATAAATATATAAAATAGAAATTTTGTAATGGAGTCGATTCTGTTAGATAAAACTAAGTAATAAGCATAATATAGTATTATATTATCTGTGGTAGTAGCTTCGCAGAAGCACAGATTTTTACTATGGTATTGTTAAGCTATGCTGGTATGGAGTAATGATTTCTATTGATAAATAGTTTTATACCCTTTTTTAATTTCTTTAATAAGCCATTCACCACTTAGGTTATGTCGGCTCAAGTTCAGACACTAATGACATGGCGTTTGCACTTGTAATCCGTCGCCATGGTTAGACCAACGCCGCCAGTCGCTACAACCGAAGAAAAACGAAGTCGAAGCTCCAATTCTTCTCTTCCTTGTCCTTCGGTTCGTTCCAGTTGAGGATCCAAATATAATCCCAAAACGAACATATTTAGCCAGTTCGGCAGCACAATTGACCAAATATTCTGCCGAAAATAATTATTTGTATTTTAAATTTTCACTGAACTGCTGACTTTGTTGACGAGCCATAGACGACCGTTTTATACCCTTAATGTAGATAAAAATAAAAATGATTGCAAATGTATCACTTTAGAATATTAAGAGCTAGACTTGAATGACTTGTCCTATGCATTTATAAAGAGCTTAGATATTTTCGCATGTCACCTAAACATAAACCAGTATTAAATTATATATCACATAATTATGAATATTCAATATCGTTAATTCGTTCCGTGTTAATTAGTCTTTAATTAGGCCACTTTCTAATTAATAGAAACACATCCGAAGATTCTTAAGTGGTTTATGAACTATACTTTGTTAATGGTTTCCGTTATTATTCGGCCGTGGAGCGGTGCCCATTGAATACAAATTTCAAAGATTCATACTAAATGTATTAGAGCGTGTGAAAATAATTAACGTTTTTATATTCCTTGGTTACTATAACGTAAATGTGAAGATAGGTTTTTAAATTGAAACTTTCTGAGCTTATGTTAATATTTTTTAACTTACTACGTGTATTGATGTTGATATATTTCAATTATGACAAATGGATTTATATGATTCTGCCCATATCTTAGATATCTTATCACATATATGATTCTCATCATCAGCAATGTAATATAAATACATTTGTTAAATTCACCGAATACTACGGTGAGGGAAAACATCGTGAGGAAACCTACCAGTTCCCCCTACAGGCAATAGTTAGTGTTTGTAAATGGCGACTAAGCTTGTCTGTCATATTGAGTACTGACTATCTGGTCAACACGTGGATTCGAGGTGGCCATAGAATTACTACCTCAGCGATTGGAAACCTGAACCTCTGTCTACTCAGCAAAGGTGAACGCGGATGTATATTAGGTATCAGAATGTATGTATGTATGTTTGACCAACGAGGCAAACTTTTACGTGCTACATATTACATAAACATACATACATAAGACATACGCTTCACGACTTGTGTATACGCACTCCCTTTTTTATTATGGCGGGGTAGTCAGAGGCTTGAGTGCCCATCTCCAAATTTCGAAGGCGAAGGAATGTTAGGTATGGCTCATTCGAAGCCCGCGTATCACTATATAGACAGCATCCAACGTGATAGGTAGTGAACCGTATCGCCGTATATGCACTGACACTGACTATTACCTATCCTGAGGTATAGGCAGGTTTCCTCACGATGTTTTCTCTCACCGTTAGCGACTGTAAATTATGTACGTAAATGAAAAACTCATATTTAAATTTCATCGGGATTAGAACTTTAGACCTTTCTCATAAGAAGTCCGAGGTCTTACCCACTGGGCTACAGCCGCTATAATGCTACATATTATACTACATTTACCAAGATATAACTCATCATTCACAACATAGGAAAAGTGAATATAATTTGTGACTTTCTCATAGTTTTTCCACACCACTAATCACTAGTTTCACTGAATGACACTACTTGGTAAACTGTTAAGATGCAGTTTCCCCGACTACCCATTTGCCTGAGTCGTTAGGCGAGATTGTTTGAAAGCGATTTTGTGGTGCCTACCTTAATGATAACCTTACTCCGTGTGTTTGATTACCAGAATGTAACCAGCTATGCTTTATGTTGTAAAAGGGGAGTTTAAGTACTTTGATACGTGTGGTATTAATCACTGGTTGTTAAAATAATCTTTTAGATATGTTACTTCGTAAGTTGAAAGTTTTATTAGGGACAAGGATTTTTATAATATTTCGTACATTCCGAACTAATGCTTACCTGACTGTTGTCATTTGTATTGTTAAAGTTGCACTAACTTCTCAATTTAGTTACTCTGATATGATTACTATATAAGATATAATATAACAGTTAGTAAGTCGCTTTTCAAAAGAGATTGATTTATCTAACTCGTAGCTATCTAGAAGAGTAGGTAATGTTACGGAGTTTTCCTATGGCAGTAACGATTTTTTCCTATTTTGTTTACCAAATCAAAATAAAAAAGTAATTTTAAGGAAAAAAATTAACATAAAACCTTTTGGCAAGATGTTATTTTGAAATCATTGGTCGCAAGCTTATTGTTAAAGCCTTAGTTAAACGAAATATCACCTATTTATACCATTAGAACGCTTATACATCACATTTAGGAGGAAGAGAATTATTATACATTGATATACCACATTCCCTTTTTTCTTTCTTTAATTTCCAGATTGAATAGGACACATATCACCTAGGTTACCTTTGGCATAACTATTCTAATCAGAACAGAAATGAATATTAAGTACTGACTACTCTATAGTCAAAAAAATTCAATTTATCCCTAGACCCTTAGTTTGTATGTATCGGTAAAATAAACTAATAACTAGTTAGCAATCTATTTGTATCTACTATATATAGTTATAGTCTATTGAAACGAGATATACTAATATTATAGTTAAACTCGCAATAAGCAAGACCCCTTACTCTAATTTACTAGCATTTGTATAAAATGTTCTGGGGTAAGTTTTTCCTATCACGTCCCCGAGATTCGACCCCTATTGGACCCTGGATGAGGGTCGGAATATTCTGGCAATGTCACACGGTAATTGTCCCGGGTCAGAGGTATTTGCATGGCGAAATTAACAGACACTTGCCTGGGGTTGCCATGTGCGTTTGGTTCCATAAATTGAAATTATTACATATTAATTCTTTTATATATTTGTCTCTATTTGTGTTACTGCGTCTAGTGTGAATACAAGGAATTTCATTTTATTTTTTTATTTACACTACTGCCATCTCTGAATGGGTGTTGAATGTTGTAGGAAAGTAAAATGTAGTTTTAATTATGATAGAGGTTTTAAAATGCACATTGTAATGATACGAACACAATCCAAACTTACGTTTTTCTAATATTTTAGAACTTCTTTTTTATCCAAAAAATATTAGTTTTCAACATACTTACTGCTTTCGTTTTAGACTTTTGAATACGAGTAGATGACAATCGCACTTCAACTGTGGTTGCTCACATCTTTGGACTACCGTATAATAGCTTTGAACATGATATACATAATTATTTAAATCCATACATACTCATACACTCATATAGATTAAACTATAGCACAGATAATATAATATTACACTAAAACTATGGTAGTCATTGAGTCTTATACGACAATCCACTAACAAAACTCGAAACCCAAACATGTGTCAGAAATATAGTAAATTGATTCATATCCCAAACTACCACAGGACCTAATAGGTATTCAATGCGTACAGACATACTCATCACGCCTGATTCCCTGTAGAGGGATAGGCAGAGATCACGGATCCCCATTTGTCTCGATCCTGATAGACCACTTTCGCTTCCTTTACACTCATCTTCTCATAAACACTCGGCGGTTATAGTTAGGTACTCCTAACGTCGCCTTTTTTCATTATAGCGTCTATCTGACTGTTATATAATACGTTATATATGAAAGCCCGATACTCTGATTTTAACCTGTCATTCCAGCAAACCAACGTAACTAACATAACGAGAACCGTTAACCATTAACACTTCCATGTAAGTGCATGAACGTAAACGTGTACGTTATTCTTCGCTCAAACAAAGCCTCTAAATAGTCCAAATGCCATTCCCATGCAGTTGAGTGCTCCATTTACATCCTTGTTAGCTTGGATTGTGAAATTGTAATCAGCTGGCTTTCTGGTCTAAAGGTTAGTGATTTATTGCTGTTAGGTTATTTGGGTACAAGAATATGATAGCAGTGATTGATTTTGTCCCAAACATATCAAAGAGATTAATTAAAACTCTTTAGTATACAAACTCAGTGGTGGTTTTAATGTTAGTCTTCTAGTATTTAGTCAGTTATGAATCAGTAGTTAGGCTATAAAGACAGTAGTAATTAAGTATAAGCTAACAAGCTTGAGGGGTTATTTCTTTATAGTCAAGTTTACACAAATATCAAAGATTTCAAAAAGTTAATGAAGCGAAGGTGTTATG
>JAMBLF010001804.1:0-34564 GCA_030578115.1 Leucoptera coffeella
ATATGTTTCGTTCAAGTATGTCTCAATTACCATTATTTTATAAGATAATATAAGTGATTTAAAAGTTATTTTATTTTCTTAAAAAGTGATTCCTACGTCTTTTATAACATAGGTTCTCGATAATTAAACATATTTACGTTCATAATCTCCGAAAGACAGACTAAAGAACCTCGCATTTAAACTTGCTTTTACAAAATGGAATCTTGACTATCCTATAAAAACCCCTTAACCGTATCTTCCTATATGTAAGAAGGCATCTCATACCGTTCCATTTACGTCACAGCCAGCCTTTTCATACCCTTCCCATGTCCCTCCTAG
This sequence comes from Leucoptera coffeella, assembly GCA_030578115.1. Taxonomy (NCBI): domain Eukaryota; kingdom Metazoa; phylum Arthropoda; class Insecta; order Lepidoptera; family Lyonetiidae; genus Leucoptera; species Leucoptera coffeella. The sequence goes on from JAMBLF010001804.1 coordinate 319, forward strand.
TCAGCCACAGTCCTTGGTGGGACGATTGTGTCCTTTTTTGGCTTCGACTCAGCCACGTCATCTGTTTATTGGATAGTCTGGGGTCACGTGGGCGGGATTAGTGGATATTGTTGGCTGTCTACGAATTGGTATAAGGAAATTGTTGCTAAGATACGAACATCTGGTGGAAATAGAATAGATGGTTCTTAGGCCGTTTTGTTTTGTATTGAATAAATACACTATGTATTTTTTTTTAATCTCGGTTATTGATGGCCTTACGTCTATTTATTAAAACACATATAAAAATTAACAATTTTTATCTTTAACTAAATAGATATCTATTATAAGTATTGACAAAAGGAATATAAGTAAGTAAGGTGGAGGGGCGGTTACGAAAGGGTCGGTCCAATAAGACATTGACAGTCAGACGACATATTAAAAAAGGGTGACGTTGGATGTATGAGTGTCATTGATGCGAAAGTGGTTTCTCAGGATCGGGGCAGAAGGGGATCTGAGATCTCGATGAAATCGGGTGTGATCTGTATACATCTATGTTCATTTACTATATTTTGGGTAGAACTAAAACAAGGAATAACAAGTGCTGATAGCCAGAAATATATATACCTAAAATATAATAGAACCTAAAGACTAATATGACCGAGGATGAGTTAGTCAGCTCTCCGGTCCTTGCAATTTTTAAGTTTTGGTTTATTAATTATATTTGTAAGAATCATGGATGCGTTGTGAGTTACTTTATTAGACATGTTTGGTAAAAAAAAAACGCATAAGAAACCAAAAAAATAATAGTTGTTGAAAACAGTGCGCACTTGCTAAAATTAGGTTATTATGGATATATGCATGTCCCTGAAGGAGTGTTAATCCCACAGTAACGTTTTGAAAGTAAAATTATTCTAGCAATCGGTGATTTAAATTAAGTTTAATTAATTTGTATGTACATATTGGTACTAAAAATACATTTACGAATGCATCGAATACTATACTAAGTCAGGGAAAACATTGTGAGGAAACCTACCTGTTCCCCTAACAGGTATTAGTTAGTGCTTGTAAATGGCGACATGGCTTACGACCTGTCACATTGAGTACTGACTAACTGGTCAACACGTGTGTTCTAAGTGGCCATACAATTACTCCTTCGCAATTGCGGAGATGGTCACCTGAACCTCTGACTACCCTGCAAATGCTAATGGTCGTGAACGCGTTTGTCTTTGTCAATCGGTGATTTGCCAGCCCATCACCTTATTTGAACTAAATCTTAACTTTATGGGATAAGTCTATTAGTCACTGCAGAAGGAGTGAAAAGAAAGGCAGCTAATTCCATTCTAGTCCCAGACCAGTTGAAAGATTATCTTGGAACAACGAGCAGAGCTTTATAAGGAAGTTGGAAAGCTTTTTGCATCAATTGAATTTCGTAAACGAATTTGGTTGGACAAAAAAAGGACACATGTACGAAATGTGGATGTGATAAAAAGAAAAATAACCTTATACTAAAATTGTAACCTGTTTTTTTTTGTCAATGAAGGTGTTTTGCCTTAGGTAATAATGTAATCTTTTTAATTGGATGATTTTACTAAGGGTCAATTAAGGGCTATAGGTAATAATTTCATACCTATACTTATGAGTAGATTATAAGAGAGAATTAGATAGTATTGTACAAATCTTTCACTAAATCTATGTAATTATCTTCTTATGTACTTATCTTTCTCTAAATTTCAATGCCTAGTTTTAGCCTAGGTAGGTTATAAAAGCTCTCAATCATGTCAAAAGTCTTTTTACAAGTTCTGTTAAATGCAATAGATACTAGATATCTTGTGTGTGTGTTTGTCAGAGATATTCGAACAAAAGAGTCTAATTGCCGACTATTTCATTCCATGGGCTTTATAATTTCTAAATTTCTTGTGTCCAACTATAACCTGACTGCAAGTGGCGGTTAGTTATTTACATACATGCTATTCACATCCTTCAATTTCTTTTTAAGTTTACTGAGCCTCAGAGACATAATATCTTAGGTCCTTATTAGCATAAATATTGGGATTGTGATGACATACGGATCATTGGTGACAGGGTGCTAGCCTATCACCAATTAGCTCCCATTTTCCCCTAGCCCTTTAGTCGCCTCCTACGACATGCCGAGAAGAACGGCAGCTAGTTAGCATTCTTTTTGCGCCCCAGACTAGCACGGGAGACGGGAAGGGCTGGGTTTGTTATTTAATACTAGTAGTGTCATACATCTTTTTCTAAATTATTTATATTATGAATGTTAGAGTATATATAAACCACCTCCATACTTTCTCATATCCAAGTCTTGTATTTTTTGACAAGGACCAAAATGGTTGATTTTTTTCGATAAACAACCTACCTAATACGGCGAAGATTCTGCATAATCTGAAAGCAGGACTAGGGATGTCCTTTCGTTAATTAATCAATGAGTAAATACTAGATCGGATAAATAATATAAACAGGTAGAATTTGGTTTACTAGTGTATCTGTGTATTCAACAGAGTGAGAATTCATTATAATTTTTGATATTGTAGCGTCAAGATAAAAAATTAAAGGTTAACTAGATAGCCAATATAGGTAACGTCATCTCTGCCTACATCTCTAGAGGGAATCAGGCGTGATGTGTATGTATGTATGTTTGCAATATCGAGTTGAATGTATGTTGCTATGTACTGACGCTAAATAATTGATATTTATAGGAATTAACAGTATTCTATACGATGTTTCCCCACGCCATTTCCAATAATATATGTACTAATACTTTACTACAATCAACTCGCTTCTTACCTTATTTACTCAATCCCGAGTAAATACTCAGTATCCACCTCCCATCTCTGTGTAAAACTGGAATTGTCAGACTGTAGTTGTGCCCATAATAATGCAAGTTGCCTTACGGTACTCGAAAAGTGGGTTGCATCGATACTTCGCCAAACTTCTTGTCCTCTGCCTTATGTTAAATATTAGGGCTTAGTTTTATACATTATATGCACATAAAGTCTACTCTATTCTTCTAGGGCATGTCGAGAAAAATACATTGCGAGTAAATATATTCCTATTCATTTTACAAGAAAACTTATCGCGTTTATGTTATAAACAAAGCATCATATTTTTTACCCACATTTATAGTGAATAGAAATCGCGAATCTCTTATAATACTATTCCTACTCTATCTGTGACCTACCTGACATTTTCTACTTATTTCGTTGCTGGCTTATGTTGTGATCGAGAGTAAATTCCATCTGGCCTTAAATCAATGATAGAATTGGCCACACGTACTTCAAACTACATCAGAAAGATAATGGCTACTGATAAGATTAAGAGATAACACAAGCTTTCACGACCCTTGTGGGGAAGTCAGAAGTTAGCATATCCATCCTCGCGACAGCGAATGTGTAAGATTCCCAATAACCTAGTTTTGTAATCGTTATCCCTTCCGATAGGTCAGAGGTTCAAGCGTCCTTCGATATTGCAAAGAATATACTCACAACAACATCAAACTTCTTTTTAAGACATAGTCAGCATTTAAACGTACAGTAGGTACTGACTAAATTATCAAAGTATCACAATGTGAACGCCATTCCAACAAGTAAACTGTTTACCCAAAATGGTTTCGGGATATGTGTTATAGTCCGCAAACAGAATGATTACTGGAGGCTCTTCTTCTAATCATGTGGTAGGAAAGACTAAGAAACTAACAATGTTTGGACTGGTATTATATGTTACATAGTGCGATGAGCTAGACATCTATTACGAATATTCAAGAATTAATAAATATAATTTAAAAATGTTAATCTCAAGCCTTTGGTAGTCCGGGACATAAAAATAATGTAAAGCTGCCGTTCTTCCTGGTATGTCGAAGACGACTAAGGGACTAGGGGAAAATAGAAACTGTACTAGCAACCTGTCACCGTTGTTCTATTTGAAATTACAATCCCAATTTTTATTACAGCATGTGAATGTATATTATTTAAGCATTGCTTGTAACGACAATTTAAGAATCATTATAATAACATGAAGTATTCTAAATTACATTAAAGTTATATATCTTTACATTTTAAACATCAACATCAATCATATCATCAATATACCAAAGACAGATATAAGAATGTTATACCAGCATAAGCTATATTTAATCTGACATAGGAGTATATTAAACAAAAAAATTTTATTTCATTTTGTTAATTAATAGCATCACAACTTCGACAAATAAGACCGCATAACAAAATCGACGATTCGTAAAATATCATGTCTCTAAACTTCTGTCTAAAAGGGATGTATGAACGTGAGTGTATGTATGTATGTATTTTATTATCTTTGTTGCTATGTTAGGTATTGTAAGGAGATGAGTGAAGATGCCATTGCCAGCCTTAAGACCAGGCCAATAGCGGCTGACATTGCGAAAGCTTAGCGTATTGGTGATACCAGACTTGTTCAATTTGCTTAGTAATGAGTAATTTTAAATGTTTCGTTTAGTTACTTTTTATTTATTTAGATAAATATGGGATGTTGATCTTACATGCGCTTTACGTTGGTTAACGAATTTGGGATAGTCAGAGGGTTGAAAGATTGCTATCGTCACTGCAACGGCGTTTATTACTCTAAATTAACGTTTCATTAAGTGAAGCTGTCGCTATTCATATGTACTTAAATTAATTACTATTTTATCATTTAGCGTAAACAACAGCATTTGATCATCTTGATTGTCATCCCTCTAGATACTGATAACGCCTAGTGTTGCTTAAGCATTTAAAATTTTATCATATAATGTTCCAACCATGTTCCTTTAGTTATTTAGAATAATAACTAAAGGAACATGGTTGGGTCTGTGCTCACGTTCTTCAATCCTTTTCGGAGTGGATGAAACTTAGGTCAATTTCCTCAGCCAACATCAGCACATCTATCTCACGATCACGGACGTGCTAGACAACCTAGACACATTTATGGACTACCTTTTTATCTATTGGGCGTTGGGCTAACAACCTATCAACGACAATGCCATTACAACCCCTAATATCATACTAAAAATTTGAATATAGATAAAAACCTAAGTTCTCCGAATAAAAAGAGATGAATATGTATATATGTTTTAGCTAAAGTAAAACATGCGTTGGGCAATATTTGCATCGCAGCTGGCAACCCAGGCGCGGAGGCGAGCCCGTGCTCAAAAATCCCCACCCGCGCTGCGCCGGCGTCTTTTCTGCGAAAAGTGAAGTGTGAGATACTCGTAGTGTTAAGTTTTTATTTATTTAAATTGAATTGATAAATTAATTGAATAAAAATGAGGGAAATTGTTCACATCCAGGCCGGCCAGTGCGGAAACCAAATTGGTGCTAAGGTAATTTCGTCCTTATAAAGTCGTATTTTAATGTAACTTACATTCAAAATACTTTATTGCAAAAAATGGATAATTAAGTGAATAAGAAATATTTAAAGTACACGTACATATTATGGTATGCGATTCGCATTACTATAACTTTGTTAACAATAGTACTACTTCTTGAAGTGATCTAATCTTATCAGTGTAGTTAATTTATTCATATGAGTACTAAACAGGTCCTTAATAATGGAATAAATGAATAATAAATTTAAATTATCTAACGAATTAAGTTCTAAAACTATTATTATTGTTACGTAAAGGATATTTCATAAAAAGAAAAATAATTTATCGTCAAAGGTTATAAAAGCTTTTTATAAGAATTATAACATTTATTAACAATTTATAAATATATCAATAGTCCTCAATTGCCAAAAGGTTAGACAGGGTGTTGGACTTAAAAGCCCTTTAACTACTCATCCTTATGTCCTAAATTCTTATGTTAAGACATACAGAGATACATTTTTATTTACATGATGTTAAAATTCTCGTACTATTTATTTGTATTCCGAAAAACACTATAATATTATGTAAAGATGCATAAATAAGTAAATCGAATGTGGTATGGCAGGATCGAGAATAAAGAGAATACAAGATTACTCATACTTATTTACTTGTTATTGCTTAAGAACTGATGATGTCACATGACATACTTCTTAGTATCTTTGAACAGATGCTTACACACACACACATATATTACATACATATAATTTCCATAAACAATATGTAGTTACCCTTTCGGTTAGAGCTTATAAATATAACATCCTTTTACATCTTTTAGGATGGACAGAAACTCTGCATACCGCCTCTTTACAAGAACAACGTGATATTTTGCAAATTACAACTTTTAAAATACCACATTATTTTTGTTAGAATAAAATGGTATTTTGTAAATTATAACTTGTAAAAATACCACATTATTCTTGTAAAGAGGTGATACGTAATTTCTTATCAGTCACTTTTAGCATTTATATAGATCATTATACCTTACTATAATTGAGAAGACAATGATTTTGAATATTAATTTAAGTTAGCTAGCCCATCATTTAAAAGGATAAAAACCCTTATCCCTTAGATATTATCATTCCGTAAAGAGCGGCAGATCATAACAATAAATTTACGTCCCAGACTCGCAAAGGCAAACAATTGCGAGCAGCATAGCTACATAACGGCACTCTTTTCAATGTTACCGTTCTCTATTCCATTGCGAAGATTTAATTGCTAAGATCGACTATAGCTTCGTTAAACTTATTGTTAAAGGTGATTAGGGGATTGTAGGTTGGATTAGAGTAGGACTGTTATTGTTTAATGTTAAAGCTGTACTGTACATACGCAAGATTTAATCTCTGTTAGAATGGATAGATTCTTGAAAACTTAGTCTCTTTAGCCTTCATTAAAGATGATTAATAACTAACGGGACTTATCGCGTAAGTTTATATAATAAAGTTACCTTTATTATATAAAAAAATAATTATGAGTATAAATCGCGAATCTCTTAAAACTATAATTCATTAAAGATATCAGATTTGTACTGCCTTTATAGTTGGTTTATGGTTGATAGTCCATCGGAGTTGTTATGGCATTCTTGGAACGATGATGGCTAGTCCAATCAACCAATAGTTTAAATCCCTTGCCTCTTAGTAGCATCTTAATATATAACGAAAAATATAATACTTATTTGAGCTACAGAGAAAGCTGTAAAAACATACATAAATTATGTGAAAAATATATGAAAACAAAAGACAGAAACATACACAATCGCTAGTCGGAAAGACAGCTAGTTAGCATTTATACGTCCCAGACTAGCAAAAGACATGTGTTTCAAAACAATGAACATCTGTTCATTTTCGTATGAGTCACATCTCATCATACACTCAGTTAAATCAACATAATGTAAATGACTTGATGATGTCCACACTTTATACTAGTATTTACTCAGTACGGTACTCGTAACAGCTGTTAGGAACATCAATATGTGCCTAACATACTGGCTTTTACAAGTACAAATACATACATAAACAGTAACACAGATAGACAGAATATAAATATTATCTAGGTGGGTGAGGTGGAAGGGCGGTTACGTAGAAGTGTCCTAATTGAACGTATGACTATTAAATGCCTAAACAGACAGATATGTCGCTTACTTCACAGTTTTCCTATGTGATGTTCACCCATCCAGGCACTGACCGCTGCCAGCGTTGCTTAACTCCCGTGATTTATCGAAAACCAACTAGAATGACGTTATCAAGAGTACATTAGCATCTAGGTGGTAAAAAAGTACTGATAATCGGTGCTTCCATGGAAATTTCGATAGGCGACACGACAGTTTACTTGATATTATGAACAGAAACACGCGGCATCTTTAGCATATTCGCAGATAATATAAGGGTTATCCATCTAGAGGGAAATTGACGGGATGTATATGTGCATATAAGTAGATATCAGGGTTGCTATAGCATTCACATGACATAGGTAACCAATTAGTAAAGTTCCCCAATAGATCCACTTCAAACTTAGTCTTTTGTTTAAAAAAGTAGCCAGTTATTCTATTTAAGTCCTAGACCAGTCACTCTATTTTAGATTAGTTTTATCAGCATGGTGCTTTATGCCTTTCGCTTGATGGATGGAGTCATTGAACTGCGTAGGTCAATAGCCCCTTAGATATCATCGGACGCTCCGAGATTATTATAATCTCAAGCACCGTTGCTTTGCTAGATGTGAACGGAACAAGGTTTGGGGAAGCTTTTGTTATATTTAGCTTTAGGGATTGTATAAAGATGTTTAGGAATAGGTAGAAGTTGTGGTCAGCGTGTCCAAAACATGTTACTATCTTACTCAGATAGGTACTTAGTAACTGTAATTAGGCTTACATTTTATACACAAACTTTTTTTCTATATAATTCGATATAAATATTCCAAGAACTAAAAATAATCAATGTATTTCAATGGTCATTATTAGTTCTTATAGAAGAAGTTCTGTAAATCTTAACATAAGTTGAATTATTATATGTTAAATCGCGATACGACCCGATTTCATATAAGTAGTCAATAAAATTGATACGCTAGCCAGTTGCTCTGAGACTACATATTTTACCCCAAAACAAGACCGGTTGGGATCCTTTTGTACTTCCGATGTCTGTGTATATATATGTACATATATGTAGACCCCTAACTTTGCGAAGAAAAAATAATACCCAAACATATTAGTATTAGGTCACGCTGCATGATGAACTTTAGTAGCATTCGATTGTCCGTCCGGGTTTTCTTTCCAACTATTCGATTGAGCTCAGCGTTCACACGGCGCTTTCTTCGAGACTTCTTATCTGGTTACAGAGTATGAAAGCGGCATTTCTCGGCCAGCATTACTCGCCTTTCACTTTTGCTACAAACCTTTTGCTTTTGAAAGGCGATGCTGTTTCGGCATAGAAAAGTGTGCTAATTCATCATAATGACGATTAATTTTCACCCGGTATCTGATGTCATGTATAGAGGTGGATTACCGAGTATACAAATGGCCATTTAGATTGTGGGCTTAAGTCTCTTCAATGGACATTCCTGAGTACGTATCAATGGTATTACGCAATGTTTATGTACATTGTAAAGAGAGGTGAAAATATGTGAGGCACACTAAGCACGCTGATAAGACTAAGTCTTTTTGATAGATAAAACCTTTCAAATAGCATGTTATGTACAGAATCATTTCGATACACCTTCATCGGGTTCTATTTAGGCACACAAAAAGCGATCACGAATCTAATTCTAAGGCTTTTAAAACATTTTAAACTAGTGTTGTTTATTGGTATTCCTATTTAGTCAGTGGCATAATAAGAAACATAATTTAATTACATTTGCATAAAAATCGTATTTGTTAAGTCTCTAATTTTAACAAAAACCTCTAAAATACGACTACCTACGAAATAAAAGGTAATGAATGAGCCAAGTACAAATGAGTCAATGACATTGATTACGTGTCAGATAAGTAGGTTTGCTCACGGTGATTTCCCTTATCTCGACATTAGCAAATATGTTTTCCCTCGACCCTTGCAGATCCAATTTTATTTATCTGTTTGTCTTTAGCGATTGTTGATTGTGGCCAAAACGATAGCCTTCGGCTGTTATTTAGCCTTATACGGAGAGCCGGCTTACCCACACGGCTCGCCTACTCGATGACATCATGTCGCCGATGAATTTTAATGGCCGCGCCGCACCAGCCTTTGTCAAAGCCATATTCGTAGCTGTATTTTTAAAGATTACGTCATGCCAATTGAAGTAAGAGCCAATTTGCATACTTGCGCTCCAATGAAATTGATATCATGTGAAATGCGAATGCGAACACGGTTAATCAGAGTTCCGACGCCAGATGGCCGTCGAATGTCGCTCCAAGGAGAATTGCGATAAACAGTCAGCGGCAACCGGAATGGGCGACGGTGCTTATAAGGAGAGATAGGCCTGCGCCGAGGCTGCATGTAGGTGGCAGCCCCCTCGAGGCTCAGCGTTGCGTAATCCCAGATGAATAACAACTCGTCGCCATACTGCGATAACGTATTATGTCAAGGAAGCAGTTATTAGTACCTCTGTTTCCTGTATTATATAGATTCAAGAACAATATGTCTCGATGCGCTTCACTGGCTTAAGACGAATGATATCATACTCCTCGATGATAATTTGCGAGCGAGCAAGCTCTGGTAATGTTCTAAAAATAGCAGCCTTAGTCAGTGCTTAATGCCGAGCGGTTAGGAAAGTACAGTAAACACGATGCAAGTTAATGTGCACTTAGCGTTTGGCCCTGGAATGTTCAACGTCTTATTAACCACAAGTGCTTTGTTTATTGGCGTACTTATGGGTTTCTCTTTTTGTTTCAGTTCTGGGAGATCATCTCGGACGAGCACGGCATCGACCCCACCGGTGCCTACCACGGCGACTCAGACCTGCAACTAGAGCGCATCAACGTCTACTACAATGAGGCCTCTGGCGGCAAGTACGTGCCCCGCGCAATCCTGGTCGACTTGGAGCCCGGCACCATGGACTCGGTGCGCTCCGGGCCCTTCGGACAGATCTTCCGCCCCGACAACTTCGTCTTCGGACAGTCCGGTGCCGGCAACAACTGGGCTAAGGGACATTACACAGAAGGTGCGGAGCTCGTCGACTCCGTTTTGGATGTAGTTCGTAAAGAGTCAGAGTCATGCGACTGCCTCCAAGGATTCCAACTCACACATTCCCTCGGTGGTGGTACCGGGTCTGGTATGGGAACGCTATTGATCTCAAAGATCAGAGAAGAATACCCCGACAGAATCATGAACACATACTCCGTGGTCCCCTCGCCCAAAGTATCAGACACGGTAGTCGAACCCTACAACGCTACTCTCTCCGTTCACCAACTCGTAGAAAACACCGACGAGACCTACTGCATCGATAACGAAGCTCTGTACGACATCTGCTTCCGCACGCTCAAGCTGTCCACCCCGACGTACGGTGATCTCAACCACTTGGTCTCCCTCACAATGTCCGGCGTCACCACCTGTCTCCGATTCCCCGGTCAGTTGAACGCTGACCTCAGAAAGCTGGCAGTCAACATGGTTCCGTTCCCACGTCTTCACTTCTTCATGCCTGGTTTCGCCCCACTCACATCCCGCGGGAGCAGACAGTACAGAGCGCTCACCGTCCCCGAGCTGACCCAGCAGATGTTCGACGCCAAGAACATGATGGCGGCGTGCGACCCCCGCCACGGACGCTACCTGACCGTGGCCGCCATCTTCAGAGGCCGCATGTCCATGAAGGAGGTGGACGAGCAGATGCTCAACATCCAGAACAAGAACTCGTCCTACTTCGTGGAATGGATCCCGAACAACGTGAAGACCGCCGTGTGCGACATCCCGCCCCGCGGGCTCAAGATGGCGGCCACGTTCATCGGCAACTCGACCGCGATCCAGGAGCTGTTCAAGCGCATCTCGGAGCAGTTCACCGCCATGTTCAGGCGCAAGGCTTTCTTGCATTGGTACACCGGCGAGGGCATGGACGAGATGGAGTTCACCGAGGCCGAGAGCAACATGAACGACCTCGTCTCCGAGTACCAGCAGTACCAGGAGGCCACCGCCGACGAGGACGCCGAGTTCGACGAAGAACAAGAGCAGGAGGTCGACCATTAAACGACGGTTGCCTAGCAACCGAAAATCATTGCCATTTGCGTGCATTTCGATGCCAAGTATTAATAGTTTCCTATATTGAAACATCGCTTTCTAACTTTTAACATAGCTGCCTACCGTAGACTAAAAGACCTTCGAAGACACAGTTATGAGTCGAAAGCATCCCCCAGACATTCCTAACTACCCAGATCTGAACTCAAAGGCTGATTTTAAGACAAGTCTAAAGCCAAATGGATTGTAGTCGGTTTTTACTACCAACATATTCATTTTTATACTATTATGTTTGAACAATAATTTAATGTATATAATAAAGAGTTTTTATTTTAATTTATGCTGTTTTAAATATCCTGTTCATAAAACTCAATTTGCAGGTAGACTGTTTGTGTATGCACATTAGAACCTTGATAAGAGTAAATGCTTGATATAAAATTATATGAAGGCAATGTCGTAATCCTGATAACAACACTGTTAATAGTTTTATGATAACAATACTAAATGAACTTAGAAATTTGATTGCCAAGGAGAAACGGTCTTACATACATTTCACACTAGTATCGTCCTAGAAAGATCCTTATCTTCCCTAATCATACATACATGCACATCTCGCCTGATTCCTTGTAGAGGGGCAGGCAGAGATAATGGATCCTCATCTATCCCGATCCTGACAAACTACTTTCGCTTTATTGACACTCATACACACTCGGCGGTTATAATTTCCCGAATCCTGGAAAACTATTTTCGATTTATTAAGTTTTGAAACCTACGCATTACGGCTAGTAAAAGGTATCATGTGACGAAAAAAGGTAACAAAGCCAGTAACTATAGCCGCTGAGTGTGTATGAGGAGGCGTATAATATGTATATGATTTACCTTAAATGTAGCAAGACTAGGTCCTAAATTATTCAAAAGATGTGCGATTTTTCTGACGGGTATGTTTACAAAATTATGACACATTTATGATGATATCATTGTACAAACATAATATTATTATGATGTTATGTTGTCATTGTTACAAAATTAGATCACTTTATATCTGGTCATCGCGGTATAGATCTTTAATAGGATCTAATCAGCTACCTGTTAGTTTTGAAATGATTAGGATTGCTCTGTGAAAATGAAATAAAAAATCTTTTTATTCAATATAAGGATCATAAAATCACTTATTGAAAGTAAAATAAAAAGCATTTTTTATAAAAAAATATGTCATTAATATACACTAATTATTAAAATAAATCAAATTAAGTCTTTCTCATATTTAATTAAAGGTGTTTATTCAAGTCCTTTTATCCTTACGACGTATACAGAACCTTAGAGATTAACTAATTAGGTTAATTAGTACATACATACACCTCACGTCCAGTTTCCACGTAGACGGGTAGGCAGAGATCCCCATTAACCCTGATCCTGACAAACCACTCTCGCTTTATTAACACCTACACACCTCATACACACTCGGCGGTTATAGTTAGTTCTAACGTTCAATACGATGTGAGTTAGTACTCGTCCAAAAGGATCCATTGACCCCTAATCCCGTAGTCGCCTCCTATGACATACTGGGGAAAAAGGCAGGTATTTGTCAATGCATTTCTGTCCATGACTATCTTCAGGTATTCAAAGAATACGATGTACCATAAATAACGTGAAGACCCTAAAACCGTATTTTCGCGATCCTGTCAAACCGCTTTCGCTTCATTGACATCCATAAACCTTTACATATACCCTACATCTTCTAAGGTGACATTCTTATTAAGTACCCTGTTTAGAGACCTTGCGATTCATAACATAAACATAACATGAGGTACACGACTTGTGCATGATTACTCCCTAATAATTATTGTGGCATGGTATTCAGAAGTTTCTTATTAAGTTAAGAAGAGATAAGTAATATGAAGTATAAGATGAAATCGTGCAATCATACAGTGCCAGACGGTGTCATTTATATGGAGGTAGTTGTGATAGATAATTTTTTATACATTTAGAACATCATACATATGCTTCACTACTTATGTATGCACACGCCCTTTCTATTGCGGAGGTAGTCAGAGAATTGAGTGTTCATCACCGAAATTTCGAAGGCATATCAGGTATGAGGCACTCAAAGCCAGCGGTCGCGGTTCACTAACATCTATAAACCCCTACACCCTTGTTTTCTTCACTAAGTTCATTTGTAACATTCTAATATCTCTGTATAACCCATTTACAGATGTTCGTGTTACAATTTAACACTATAGCAGCCGTCTGAAATAAAAACTTCAGGGTCTGCCGAGCAGAGTAATGGCAAATGACTATCGTAAAGCAAATTCAATCGGGGAACCTAATGGCTTAAGACGGTGACTTGGGTTCTAGGTATTATGTTACAAGAACTAGATTAGTCTACATTGCAATTGGATGATTTAAGTTCTTATTGCATATAGGTAAATGTATACATTCACGTCCTTAACTCCCTTTCGTGGAGGACAAAACTTTGGAGAGACGATAATATTTCCTCACTTTATAGTCTTAGTTGCTTTTTCTAAATGGGGTTGTGATATATTATATCATTAAATTATTGAAATTGCAATGGGTGGAAATTGCAATGGTGGGCTATCAAATCAAATGATACTACAAATATTAGAAATCAGATCAATAATGTTTGTTACATATATTCAAATTCCAGCCTCTTTAAAATATTAATGTAATATTTTAATAAAAATATTATTAGTGTAATACACACTTCGCCTTAAGTAAGCTAAATTTTTTCCTCGATCTATCAGTAGGTACAGTTAATTCGAGCAAATTGGAAATTCGTCATACCCGCAATTATGGCCAAAGAATAAAGACGCTTTTCGTTCGTCGAAACAAGTGACTGCGGTGTATTGAATACGTTGATAGAGCTATCAACATTTGGTGAAATACTCATCAAAAGATTTTGTACACAAATGTAAAGCTTCGAAGTATTTTTCCTTACATTGAACCGTTTGTTACAGGAGTCATGTAGATATATTATTATTATATCTGTTTAGCAGTTTTGGTAATGATACCCTGCGAAATTATCGGAATATATTATAATCAGCGGATGTACACGTCGACTTGAAATACCAAATGTCACGTTGGGTGCTGACAATGTAGTGAAAACTTTCATGTGACCAACAGTTACTTGTTCCTCAATATAAAAAACTCCCATAAAAATCATTAATCCCTAGTTCTGCCTTTTTCAGCATATGTATATCTACTCGCGAACTGATGCTATGCTACGAACGTATTACTCTATCTACAGCGAGTATCTCTTTTTTTATATCATCAATCTAGCAGTGGATCTTCCTACACTTCATCTTCCTGTCCTGTCTCTACTTGAGGGTTCAATAAGACCATCCATTCCATTCATCACTACACCGACACACGTGACAACGTCAATAAATTCAGCTGTGATCCTTAATTATTAATCATAATTAGATGCCTTTAAAAGACTGGTTTTAAAATATACTGTCACGTTGATTAAACTTCTATTTATACAGCGAATCAATCTAGATTAACAGAGTGCCCTGCAATTAGGTTCCATTCCCACACAATCCGTCGCCTAGCGAATAAAATAAATAGTCCAATTGTGAATGAAGGTTGATTGTCGTGTTCTGACCTCCTTGCTCGCCCACGCATGGTTTAGTCGTCTGTCTTACTAAAGGTATATCCTATAAACCTCGTGTTAAACTGGGACTTGTATAGATTGTAATCAGTTGCTTTTATAGGTATATTCCAGTTGACTGAGGGTAAGAGGCAACTAAAAGATATAAGGAAGATCTATAGATAAAAAAATCTGTGAATCGTTTACATGACCTCACGCCTGTAATGACGCAATTATATGCTTTTCTTTTCTACTTTCGGGGTGGGCAGAACTCGTAGACGTAATATTTCCTAGGTCACCTCTACGATATTTACTGTGGATGGCAATGATAACAAGTGACAGGTTGCTAGTCCATCATCCAATTAATTCCATCTAGTAATTATTTAATTAAAAAGCTGTGTGCTCGTAC
Source organism: Leucoptera coffeella (assembly GCA_030578115.1). NCBI lineage: Eukaryota > Metazoa > Arthropoda > Insecta > Lepidoptera > Lyonetiidae > Leucoptera > Leucoptera coffeella. The sequence continues at coordinate 15,840 of JAMBLF010001804.1, forward strand.
AAATTAATTAAAATTAACAGTGTAATTTCGCATGTCAGTGTGCTCATTTTTATATACCATTTGCGTGGTGGTTTCCAATCATATAAATTGTCTCGTGTCTACCTCAGCCTGATACGCAAAAAGGTGTTATATATAATAGATATTTCTACGTGTTTTTTAAGAAAAATATTACCATTATCTCTTGCGGGGTAATCAGATATTTAAGTGTTTATCTTTCCAATCTTTACTTTTGAGCATACAGTGCGTACAATTGTATATAAATTCTGGTAAACATTTGTATTCTCAATCAATGTGGAATATATTATGATATACCTTCTCTATGATTTCCTTTACACTAGTAGTGGTATGTAGTGGTAAAACCGTAAAGAAACCTGTCTAGTGGATTAAGCGATAGTCCGCGCCCGTACCAGGGGCCCAAGTCTACTTATGTTTTTTGCAAAATAACAGTTCAATATCAGATCAGTAATAGTGTGAAGGTGGTAGTGGATTAGCGATAAGTGAAAAAATACGCCACAGTGAAGCGAAATTTGTCACTTTTTCTTATACCAAGGGTGAAATTTGTCACTTTTGCTAATCCACTACCAACTTCACACTATTACCAATCTGATATTGAACTGCGTTTGTGCCAAAACACATTAGTAGACGGGCCCCAGCTGTTGCATTAGGTGCTGACTTCATTGAACTATAGATTTTAAGTTTAGTGGTTTTCACTGCGCTTATTTAAGGCCCTCTGACCCTTAAAATGTACTAAAAATCCTATATTCCTATTTCACCGATGTTTATGAAGTCGGGATTTATTTTCGTGACACGTATAGGATTAGGTCATGTGTGCTTAGGGCTGTCGGCAAACCCTAAACTGAAATAAACATGACGTAACCCAATCTGAACGTATTTTATAGCACTGTTGATAGATTGCTAACCAGCTGCTTTTCTTCCCAGCATTCAGTTTCTAGGAGCAAGGGACTAAGGGTTACTGGAAATAATAAAATAATAAATCTGGATAGATGTGCCAAGAAATTCTCCGAGATACTGTTTACCCAAAAAGGAATAGATTAAAAAAATTACCTTAACAGCCGAGTGTGTATGAGAAGATGAATGAATGTCAATGAAGCGAAAGTGGTCTGTTAAGATCGGGACAAATGGGGATCCGTGATCTCTGTCTACCCCTCTACAGGGAATCAAGCGTGATGTGTATGTTATATGAATAGATGGACTTATAAATGTGTAATATTAAATACACCTTTTTCTTCGGGACTTACTAGAGTCTTTGGTCGAGAATAGAACCTGGTACTCTTCGTAAGCAATATCTTCATAAGCCTCGGCATAAATAATAGCATGACTAGTACAAAATTCAATTTAGTACAATTCGTAACAGAGCGGGTGAAAGTATTGCTTTATGAATGAATTTTTTGTGTAGGAGGTAGACAGCTTTTGTGTGTTGACACACATAATGCATACACAATCACGACGATAATCCGCTAAAGGGAGGACAGAACAAAAGGTTCCTTAGCTTTCTGATGCATTTAAGACGTCAGGAAAAAGAGACAAATGGGATCTGTGATCTCTGCCTACCCCCCTACAGGGAATCAGGCGTGATATATGTAGAAAAAAGAGCTAAATAGTGGCCGAAAAAATATACATATAAATAAATTTCCTACTCACGCTAACGACATTCCTGTTGGTTTTTTAATTCAAGTTTCGAGCAGTAACTATTTATAATATTTATAAGAAACTGGGGACATATCAAACTTTAATGTTGTGGTGAATCTATAAGACTATTAAAACATAACTAATGAAAGTATTTCATTTGTATTCTTATTGGAGAGAGGAGTGGGTAATACCTATTATAGTGATTATAGTGAATAATGAAATCGTTATCTATGTTAACTGTAAGCAATGTTAATACTAAATGAATACTAAGTAAATCTCAAATTCTACAAATACGACTATAGTAAATTATATAAAAAATCATCCTGTTTACCCTTCATCGTAATATCTACATTATTATGAAAATTCTTACTTAGTTGAATAGTTAGTTGGTCATGTGAAAATAGGCCAGTATTTTACTTTCATTTCAATCCATTTGGTTATCTACCATCTTGTATACTTAGTCACCGTGTTTCAAATTGAAAAGCGTTAAATTGATTGAATATATTATGTACTTAGAATAGAGGCACTATTAAACACATAAAACGCTAAATGCAATTACAATTTATGGTTTTTTAATTTAATAAATTTCAAAATTCAAATCACAAAAATGTACTAATGCCATCTGTTGATTCATTTTGTAAACTACCATCACTATTTATTCAAGTGATATCAATACACAATAATTAGCCACCAAAGTAACCAGCATGTATGTTTTTAATAAAATAACGAATTTTAAATATAATTTTAACCGAAATTTCATTGAAAAGCTTCTCCAATCAGAATATTGAGTAACTTCCAATAGGAATGGCCAACATAATAGAATAGCGGCTAAGGACGTAAAAACCACCAAAGACTAAGTTTTCATGCAAATAATGAAACAATGTACATCTAATTTAAGGTTTTATTACCAAATCTTGACTGTAATATGAGTAATAATGAGAATTTTGTCGAAATTCTTTCATCGATTTTTGTGGGCCGGTTGTGTGTTATGTTGGCGGCACTGCTTTTGCGGGAAACGTGAAGCAGCGGGGGACAATGGCGTCGCGTTCCACCAATTTGATCGAATACGTTATACCGTAGGCATGGGACATTTATGTTATCGATATTAATAAATGATTTTCTTTTAACATAAGGTTTCAATTTTATCATTATGGTTCATTAGATAGATTTTTATTAGCTTCTGTAAAGTATAGCATAGATATTTTTTTATGGCATAACATCTATGGAACTAATATTAAACCCATATTTGCAAAGTTTTAAAATACGAAAGCAACATCACATGTATAATTAATAAATAATTCCTATATACCCTTTTCACTGCAGTAGGGCTTTCTTTTTTAATTGCTGTTTATAGGAGTTTTCTAGCATTATATAAAATATTTCCTTTTTAAACGAATAACATTATAAATAAAGCTGATACTGTAGTCGCAGTCCTTAGACGCCCAAACAGCTTTATTACAATTCGTGAAATTTGTTCGCTTTTGTTGAATGTTTTCGTTAATTCTATATCATGTAATTTTTTCCAATAAATAAATGTCTTGTTGGATATTTTCATAAATTCTAAATCACATTATTTTTTTCTTAATAAGATTTTTTTTTCTATCACTATTCATTACATTATGATTCATATGACACAAACATAACATTTATTAACTTTTAATGTGCACGAATATACGACATATTTTTGATAAATAAGATTTGATTTATACACGCATGTATTTGTTTGCCATTTAACATTACAATGTGATATATATTCATCATCATAATTGGGAATTTTTGGATTATACTAATGTATTTTTTACAGTACTAAGACGAGCAGACGTGTTATTAACTTAAACAATCTGATAAACACGTGTGTTTAAAAGTAATTCACTTGTAGTTCACCAAACCAGGCGATCAATAATAATGTGGGGTGGGCGCATTGCGGCACAGTTTTCGATAGCCGTCTAAAGTTTCCCCTCCCTATACGAAAGACTAGTACCGCGCGGCCCGATTAAATTCATTTTATTACGAACTGCCACGAGAGTCCGTGGTGTGTGCGGAAGCTGAAATAATTTTTTATAGTGATAAGTAATTTATATAGTTGACAAAATGAGGGAAATTGTTCACATTCAAGCTGGCCAGTGCGGTAATCAAATTGGTGCTAAGGTAAGTGTTAAATTTGTTGGGCAATTGTTTCTAAATCGTCGACCGGCATTTGTGACGTCGATAGCTGACGATGACTCTTTCACCGTTAAAATCGAGAAAGACCATTCTTTTATCAGTGTAGAATTGTTAGAACTATGCGTATTCATTTTATTCATTATAATAATACAAAATTGTATAGGTAATCACGTACACCACCTTGGTTCGATTATCGATTTGACATCTACTGTGCCTTGATTAGTCATACTAGGTGTTTTTATTCAACTCTTTGGTATTTAGTATGAGTAATATGGAGCGATCTTTTTATAGAAGCTTTATCGCATTCGTAATTACATCTAATTCCTTAATCTAGCTTGTAAAACTCGTGAAAAATCGTTTTTTTACAGTTAACTTACATTCTTTTGCCTATTCGTGGGCTTCCTTTGTCTTCTTTTCTGTTAACCATTTCACGTAAGAAACTTATTGGGTTGACCAATTAATTAGTTTTAGACCTGTCAGACACCAGTTTTGCTATATTGTGCAACATAAATCGATTCTAGCTTGGTATACAGGAAATATATTCATTTTAAATGCTGGCATGACGTCAGAATATTATATTTTATAGCTACCGTTGCTTAATCTGCATAATTGTATGGGCTTGCAATATCAATGGATCCCGCCATAATTAGTAAACACGTCCGTTAAAATCCGTTGGGGCACGCCGATTTGAATTAGGACGTTGGGCTTTCAAGGCCAACATCTGCGTCCCTAATGATAAGGGCGTAGGTTGACTATAGAAAGGGGTCCGTGTATTCTGAACTTTATTTTTTAGGTAATACGTTGGAACGTTTCAAATATCTGCGTGTTGAGTTTTCGTGTATTTTCCGCCGGCGTGACTAGCTTTTGAGAACAGATAGGTAGGTACCGTGAGTTCATCGGCCTTTCTTCCGCGAGACAGAAATAGCGATGGACTGTGGCATCGTCCTGTCTCTTGATCCCGGAAACTGATGCTTAGTAGTCATAGTTACGACATAAAACATGTAGAATTAGGTATACGGCAGATTTTATAGTTAAATGTCCCCTATTTTAGGATTATGTTAGGCCGGATATTTATCATGACAGGGGATTTATTTGAATAAGATTAGCTTATGAACAAGACAACTATCCAATCATTACAATTTTTTGTTTTAATATTTTCGTATGTCTATAGATGTTATGTATGACATCACTTATTCAAAAAGTGCTGCATGCAATTGAGGCTTCAATATAGGAATTACTAAACTAAATAACAGTACAAAATAGAAAGTACTGTCTGACCCAAAGTTCTACAAAAAGATATAGATCAAATTTCAAAGTAACTCATCATATTTTAAGTTCTCCAATATGATGATAGACACATCATTGTTATTTATTGTAGTATTGAGACATCAATTTCCTCTGCAGATCATTATGTTGACCAAAAAAAAGAGAACTGATAGCTAATACTGAATAAGCATTGACTGAGTTTTAACGTGAAACAGCTTATTTATACTGAAAAATACAGCTTTTTATTTTTGCACTGTATAGAAACTAAAACTATACAATATAAATAGTTTAATGCTGTCGAAGGTGGGGTAAAAATATGTTGGAATTAAAATATTGAATAACATCTCGTTTACTTAAATTCATTTTGAATTATTAACTTCAATTCATTTGATGTTAATGCAAAAACATTAACATGATTTAGCTTTAATTTCAGTTTCCTATTTTATTACACCTTTGATGTGGTATTATTCTTATCTTTAATGCATTTTAGATAAAAACTCAGGCCTGATAAGAACTGTTATGTTTTGTCATAGTACTAAAAGTACTTGTATTCCTTGGATTTCTATAGTAATATTGCATCTTGCTGATCATAAATTTCTTCAATACACAATAAAATGACTGGAATACAAATTAAGTTTTGAAGTGAAGTTACTCTTTTAATAACAGTTTTCAGATGAGTTTTGTATTACCAACACAACTACATACAAAAAATCAACCATTTGTTATACACATGTTGTAATAACAAGTCACAGATGTAGCATCAGTAATAAAACCAGCATAGGCTTTTAATTTATGCTGAATGTCAGATATAGGTTGAATTTCGCTAAATAACATGACATATAAAATAAAAACTTGTATTTCCAGTAAGCTGTAAGTTGGCAGGATGCCAAGTTTAGCTTGAAATAATCAATATTTTTGCTGTATAAGCAAGTTCTAGAAATAAACCTAGTGTAATTACCCCTAAATCCATAGTAATTAGAATTAATCATATTCTGTATTTTTGGTGCAATTCGGTTATTACTCTCGTTAATCTAGTTTCGTTTTTGTGTGGAATAACTTTGATAAAAAGATATTTATTTTGATTGAAGCACCTTAAAATGAGGTCATAGTGTACTTGATTACGCTTTGGCCACCAACTGGGTGCGATATAATCGCGTAAGATGAAGACACATTGTGAACGTCGCTCTGTGTTCACCGAAAAACGCAACATCCACTTTCCGAGTGATCTTATCTCCTGCCTCGAGTCGAAACCTCGACCCACCTACGGTTATGGACTTGTCAGACAGCTTCAACTTGCCTCTCTCATATATGGCATTGTTACTTGCCGTGTAGGCGAAGCTTATGTTTTGCGTAATGCATGTGTCATAGTATATCGAGCCTTATTTATGTAACGATTGTAAATGCAAGGCGAATTTCGTGTTTGTCTTACGTAATCACGGGGCCTATGAGTCATCACGGGATAGGGTGCGACGAGTACGGCGGCGAACCAAATGCCCAAAAACACGCAACTTAGTCACTAACAGGCATCGTTCCGCGCTACGTACCACAACCGAGAGTTGAATGCTTGTCATAACTCAATTTTAATTGGACTTTTTTGTTGTTTCAGTTCTGGGAGATCATCTCAGACGAGCACGGCATCGACCCCACCGGTGCCTACCACGGCGACTCAGACCTGCAACTAGAGCGCATCAACGTCTACTACAATGAGGCCTCTGGCGGCAAGTACGTGCCCCGCGCCATCCTGGTCGACTTGGAGCCCGGCACCATGGACTCGGTGCGCTCCGGGCCCTTCGGACAGATCTTCCGCCCCGACAACTTCGTCTTCGGACAGTCCGGTGCCGGCAACAACTGGGCTAAGGGACATTACACAGAAGGTGCAGAACTTGTCGACTCAGTATTAGACGTAGTGCGTAAGGAAGCAGAATCATGTGACTGTCTACAAGGATTCCAACTGACACACTCACTCGGTGGTGGTACCGGATCCGGTATGGGAACCCTATTAATCTCAAAGATCAGAGAAGAATACCCTGACAGAATCATGAACACATACTCAGTAGTCCCCTCGCCCAAAGTATCAGACACAGTTGTAGAACCATACAATGCCACACTATCAGTCCACCAACTTGTAGAAAACACCGACGAGACATACTGCATTGACAACGAGGCTCTGTACGACATCTGCTTCCGCACACTGAAACTGTCCACTCCCACATACGGCGACCTCAACCACCTCGTGTCGCTAACCATGTCCGGTGTGACGACTTGTCTCCGATTCCCCGGTCAGCTGAACGCCGATCTCCGCAAGTTAGCCGTCAACATGGTGCCCTTCCCACGTCTTCACTTCTTCATGCCAGGCTTCGCGCCCCTCACCTCCCGCGGCAGCCAGCAATACAGAGCGCTCACCGTCCCCGAGCTCACCCAGCAGATGTTCGACGCCAAGAACATGATGGCGGCGTGCGACCCCCGCCACGGACGCTACCTGACCGTGGCCGCCATCTTCAGAGGCCGCATGTCCATGAAGGAGGTGGACGAGCAGATGCTCAACATCCAGAACAAGAACTCGTCCTACTTCGTGGAATGGATCCCGAACAACGTGAAGACCGCCGTGTGCGACATCCCGCCCCGCGGGCTCAAGATGGCGGCCACGTTCATCGGCAACTCGACCGCGATCCAGGAGCTGTTCAAGCGCATCTCGGAGCAGTTCACCGCCATGTTCAGGCGCAAGGCTTTCTTGCATTGGTACACCGGCGAGGGCATGGACGAGATGGAGTTCACCGAGGCCGAGAGCAACATGAACGACCTCGTCTCCGAGTACCAGCAGTACCAGGAGGCCACCGCCGACGAGGACGCCGAGTTCGACGAAGAACAAGAGCAGGAGGTCGACGAGAACTAAGCGTCCCCGTGTGGGTTCCGCGCCGCGTATCGTTTCAGTCAAAGCTATACGTACATGTAAATTATTTGTTTCGCAAGTCCACATTCCCACATAGGCGAGGCGGAAGGTTGATCTCGGATGCTTATCACTGGATAAGCATGTGTAGGCTAGGCAACCTTCCGTGCTCCATTACGAGGTGACCACTGACGCATAAAAGATCTTTTTTATAAGTCTGATTGATCTTTTAATTTTATATTGTTTTAATTTTTAAGTAAGCTTTTTTGATTCGATCAAAATATATAATAAACTGCAGTGGTTTTAAATATAACAAATTCGTTTTATTTATACACATTCACTGTACCTCTACATCACTGAAAAAACGTCTTAATGAGTCCTAAGTAAAGGCAGAGTGACACATTCGTTTGTTAGAAAAGTAGTCACTTATGGAAACAGTTACAAACTAAAACGACTGCCTTTGCGGGATGGTTAAGAGGTTTGGGAGATGTCGTAATTGCGGACGAGAAACTTGTAATAAGGTACTTAACGGTAAGGTAAGTAACGGGAATACTCCGTACAAGTGTAGAGGATAGGATGCTTGTTCAATATTTTAATAAATTATTAATAAAAACCACGATTGTACCAAACGTGATGGATTGCAGTTGACCTGGTACAAATGGTAGTTATGAGCTTATTGTGAACAAAATATACCGTTATAACCTATATCGTAGTGAAAGGACAATAAAACTCATGTCAAACTTTATTGTATACCCTCACGCAATGTGATCGTAAGAGTTACCCGTAAACTGACATTCCTTTATATGCTCCACAACTGTGGATACCGTCTCATCGGTAATCCTGCCGGCATTTCGAAGAATATTCATCAATTGCGTCATTGTAAACAGAGCTTTCACACTGACGCCATTAGATTTGAGCACACTAGCGCCACCCTGTTCCCTCTCTAGAACTACAACAGCCTGACTCACTAGAAGCTTCTCCTTTCGAAGCTCGTCTTTCATGATCATTGGCTTTTGGCTGTCCACTGCCATGATAGTGGCTATGGGAAGGGCGGCGTAAGGGACCCCGCATAGAATGTCGTACTCGTGAAGTAATGCATTTACCCTACTGAAGTAATGCATTTACCCTACTGAAGTAATGCATTTACCCTACTTATAAGTAAACGTAAAAATTGAGCTCTGAGGAAATAAATTCGTAAATAGGTATTAAATAAACTATATAGCTCAAATTTATAATAAAAAGTGTTTAGTAATACATTAGAAACTAGTTCCGCGATAAAAAAGTGTTGATTAAATATCTGTTGTAAGTAAAAATCTTCAATAATAATTTATACTCGTGATTAACGTCGGTAAGTTTAAAATCAAAAATCAATTTGTTAATTTAACTAGATATTATTAACAGTATAATAGTGAGAACTGATCTCAGATATACTATTATTGAAGGACATTAAACATAACAATAAACTTAAAATATAAAAAAGTTATGCATATGAAAAAATAAATTATAACCTACAACAGATACAATCAGTGTATTCTTTTAAGTTTAATTATTATAAGAGTTGAAGTTGTGTTTCACTAAACTTATCTCAAGTGTGTGCTTTTTAAATTCCTATTAGTATTTGGAGATTAGTGCACGAAAGAATCTGATTTTTTTGTTTGTAAGGTAGTGTACAGTTTGAATAAAATCGTTTCTCTTCTCGATCCTTCTGGCTCTGATATTGCTTGGCTTAGTCAGTTTGGGAACCGCTAGTACATGATTTCTTGATTAAGAAATACCTATTTAGCCTCCTGTGTCTGAGTCTTGTGGTTTTGGCGCTTGTGGGGTGTGAGGACTTTGGCATTTGACTTGCACTTTTGTGATTGTGTACTGTGAAACTAGTGTAAGACAGAATGTCTGTTGTAACCAGAAGCACAACTATTCGTGAGCTGGAGACGAAAACTAAGGCTGACACTGAGTGAGCTTAAAGAAAGTAAGGTTTGAATGATAAGTTATTGTTAGAGAGAGATGAGAGTGAGAAAGAGATTATTGAATTGGTTAGTGGTCAAGGGAAATTGAAGGCTGAGATGGCTGTGATCCATCGAGAGATGGAAATTATCATGAAATGAGAAGGATAGGTTGCAAAAGATGCAAGACTAGCTGCATACTTTGGAGATGAGTATGAGTGTGCGCTGAGACATATCGGGAAATTAGAATTAGACCTACGGAATGCACACAGGCGCATAGTGTCTCTTGAAGCAGATAATGAAGATCACCAAAAGGTATGCAATGATATTCAGTATCAACAGCTTGTATTAGGAATAAATAATACTAAAAACCAACCACCCAGAGAACCAAGTGTCTAGAAATACATTAAAAAAAATACAAAAAACTAAACAAGGTGATTAAAAATACTTCAGATAAGTTGAAAAGAATTAATAGGGTTAACATTAAGAAACTATTTAAGAATTCAAATTATGTTAGTACTATAAAAGACTATAAAATACAATGTAGACATTTAAATGATAAAATTGATGAGTTGCAAGCTTCACTTGCATCAATAAATTATAAATATGAGATGGCCCAAACAGAGATAGGGGAACATATACAGGCAATGGACAAACTACTTTCCTTGAGTGCGTCTAACGTTGATGCGTTTAACAATTTAGTGAAAGATGGGTGTATGTGCGGTGGCCACTTGAATGATGTGAAAGAGGATGATTGTGTCCCAGCCTGTGGCTGAAACACTTGTAAATTGCTCAAAAGTGAGTAGGGTGTGATGAGGGCAGCCTTAGTGGACAGGCAGGCATCATAATCTATAGTGATGAAATAGGTAGAAATCTAGGCAGGTACTTAGGGAGCATTATGGATGCACCTATACAAAAATTGTTGCTACCCAGGAGCATCTTTGACTCAACTGATAAATAATATCAGTAAAACAAAAGCGATTGGAATAAAACAATAATAATTTTATGTGGTAGGCGCGGAAACATAAATAAATTAAAGCTAGTCAAATTATTTGATGGCTTAATGTCTAAACTTAATAATAGGTTAATTATTTGTACTTTACCATACTCCTCATCGTTGCCAGCTGAAGAAAATAGGGTTAGACATGGGCTTAATTGCTGCTTGCATACTATATGTACGCATTGTCATAATTTTAACTTCATTGACATTAATTGTTTAATTAAAAATCAAATAAAATATAAAAATAGTTTATACTATTTATTTAATAGCTGTAAGAGACAGGTAGCAGCGTCGCTACATTTTTCTTTATGTGAACAAAACCAAAGTTTTGGTTTCTGACCAGGCCCCTATTGGCCAGAATACCCAATTGGGTACTGACTTTTCCCTGGAAAAAGTACCAGGAATAATTTCAATTTAAATTAATAGGAGAGACAAAAGAGATAGACTCTGGCATATTAAATGAGTTAGTAGTAGCGCCTGACATCACTTTAGTGCACCAAAACATACAAGGTTTGTTAGGTAAAGAGTTACGAAGTTGAGCTTTTTTTGGTTTCTTCCAGGGTTGGAATATTTTGTGTAACTGAACATTGGGCGAGGTCCTGTGAATTAATATTTGGTTTTGGAGCCCACAGCGTTGCAAGTTCATTTTGTAGGAATGGTGCAATCCGTGGGGGCTCCTTGATATTGGCTCATAATGATATTAAATTTAAAGAACGTAAAGATATTGTTGATCTTTCTATTGAGCGATTAATAGAAATGTATGTATAGAGATAGAGGATGTAATTATTTTGTGTGTTTACAGACCACCCAATTCAGATGTTATAGGGTTTGGAAAGTGTATGGAGGAGGTGCTTATTAAGCTTATTCAGAAACATAAGCGCCTGATTGTGTGTGGTGACTTCAATGTTAATATTCTTGAGGACACTATGGTTTGTATAAATTTTCTAAATTTATTTTTAAGTTATAATTTAAAACATAATTTTAATCAACCTAACTAGAATAACAAGCACCTCCTCTACCTGTATTGACAATATATTTTCAAATTTTAGTTTATCCCATACTGAACTTACTACTGATATTAGATCTGACCACCATGGTCAGTTGGTGAAGTTTAAGTATCACCGCGGTTTCCAGCCCAGGAATGTTACCTGTGTTCCTGTCACGGGAGCCCGTTTGAGTAGTTTCAGGGAAAACATATTGAGACGGTTCCCTATGCAATTGAAAACCAATGCTCCGAATAATATGTATAGCTCATTTTTCAGTATTATTGATTCTGAATATAAAAAAATCTTTACATCAAAGAGTTATAAGATAACCGGTAGGAGGAATTTTTGTGATTGGGCCACTGGGGGTATAAAAATAAGTAGACAGCGGCTATATGAATTATATAAAGAAAGATCTTTTAATCATAGCCATGAATTCAAAAATTACATAAGTAATTATTCAAAAATATTCAAAAAGGTTTGTGCTCAGGCCAAAAAATTGCACATACAAGGCAAGATAAAAATGCCACAAATGTTGTCAAGGAAACTTGGAAAACAATTAAATTTGAAACTGGAAGGGATGTCTCTTACATAAAAGAACCTAAACTTATAGTAAATAATAAGGTAATTACAGACAATCAGAAGATATCTAATGTGTTTCAAAGTTATTTTTCCAAAATTCCTATCTCAATAACTGAGCCACTAAGATCTTGTTCAGAGAGTGCTAGATGTATATTAGAAAAGAATGTGCCAAAATGTGACAGTTGTTTTGGTTTCAGAGAAATCAGTACAATAGATGTCATCAAATGTTTTAAATCACTCCAGAAAAAGAAAACATCTGATCTGTGGGGCCATTCAGTAAAGGTTTATTCAGGCCATTGTAGATTTAGTTGCACCTGAGTTGAACATTATATTTAATCAATGTATTAAATGCGGAGAGTTTCCTGATCAGATGAAATACGGTAAAATCATTCCATTATTTAAATCTGGTAGTACCACTGACCCTGCTAACTATCGTCCTATCTCAATACTACCAGCTTTTAGCAAATATTTGAAAAAACTTATTTTAAATCAATTACAAGTACATTTTAATAGTTATAATATTTTCAACAAGCAACAATTTGGCTTTACAAAGGGTCGATCAACAACAGATGCTGGGGTTGATCTTATGAAATATATATTTGGGTCCTGGGAGGAAGCAAAGGATACTCTGGGTGTCTTTTGCGATCTTTCTAAGGCGTTCGACTGCGTGGACCACAAAACTCTGATCATGAAGCTTAAACATTACGGTATAGGTGATAGGGCACTAGATCTGATTACATGTTACCTGAGGGGAAGGATCCAGAGTGTTGAGTTCGGTGGAGCTCGATCGAGCGGCAGCTTGGCTGCTATGGGGGTTCCGCAGGGTTCCATTCTTGGGCCCTTCCTTTTCTTGGTCTATATAAATGATTTACCTTATTTAAGTCTGGGCCGTTGCCACATGGTGTTGTTTGCGGATGACACTTCAATATTATTTAAAGTTAGTAGAAGAAAAGACGAAACAGAAAGGATATGTAATGTGATTTCGGAGGTGGAGCAATGGTTTAGAATAAACAATCTTGCTTTTAATTGTAATAAGACTAAATGTGTAAGGTTTACTTTGCCTAATGTTAGGAGTTCAATTACTAGCATCGTAATTAATAATGTGGCTCTAGATATTGTGGGGTCCACTACGTTCTTGGGACTCACAATGGACTCAAAATTAAAGTTTAGTGAGCACATCGGTGGTCTGGCGAAAAGGCTAAGTTCTGCTGCCTACGCCGTAAAAAAAATTAGACACCTGACTGACGTGGACACAGCGAGACTTGTGTATTTTGGTTATTTTCATAGCGTCATGTCATACGGGCTTCTTTTGTGGGGCAATTCTGCTGATATTAATTCAGTATTTGTGCTGCAGAAGAGAGCCATTCGCTCGATCTACCGTATGGGCCCTCGTGAGTCTTTAAGAGATATATTTAAGACAATAAATGTTCTGACTGTGGCTTCTCAATATAATATATGACAACTTAGTCTATGTTAAAAAAAAAATATTAATGAATACAAACTTGTAAGAGAAATTCATAATTGTAACACACGCAATAAAAATAAATTGTATTATAGTGGCTCTAGACTTAAAAGAATAAACGATTCGTTTATGGGCCTGGGCATAAAAATGTACAACAAACTTCCAGAGTCTATCAAGTCCTTACCTTTAGAAAAATTTAAAGTTGGCACTAAAGCGATGCTGATGAGAAGGGCTACTACACCGTTAAAGACTATATAAATGATGTTTTGTGACGTTTCATTTTTGTGTGATCATGGCTTCACGTTCCGGTTCTTATTGGACTTTCCTTAAATTTGTTATTAAACACTATTTGTTGGATGTGAAGCTTTGATCATGTTCTAATGAATTATGTATTTTTAAATTTAATGTACACATTGTCTGCAGAGTTCTTGGCATTTCTTCTCTGCAGAGTTTGACTTTACGAAGTGCCATTAGTTTTAGTTTTATTAATCTAAATTGATTTTTTTTAAGAATAATTTTTTATGTTAATGACATATTTTTATGAAAAATGTTTTTTTTTTTTTTTTGACGTTCAATAAGTGATATCAATATCCTTATGTTGAATAAAAGATTTTCATTTCATTTCATTTCATTTCATTTCATTTCATTTCATTTCATTTCAACATCTGACGATAGGTCTTGTAAATGTTCTGCAACTGATTTCTGGAAATAAAAAGAAATTTGCTTTATTCGTGCACGTAATAAACGCATTTTAGGAGCTGGGATAGATGTGCGATGTTGTGGAAACCGTATGTTGTAGATGTAAATGGTTAGAGAGTAGTAGAGTTTATAGTAGATTCTTTTCCGGCTAACATAAGAAATGGTGGCTAGCATCCAAATATGTTATGTATAGGAATATACTAATTTTGTATACGACTTATTATACTCCTGTTTGTTTGTAAACATTAGTAATTAACAGTTGCTCGTACAGGTCAGAGATTGAACCCGGAGTCTAGACAATTAAAATGAGATAAAATAGTTCTAGTAAAACATTTACGTAATACGCAAATGGGTTATGCAATTACCGTATTAAATATTTCCTGATAATTGCAATTATCTCAATAGTAGTCATTAGATTTATCTTAGTTTACTTAATCCATGTTGAGGTTAAAAAGCTTATACCTATGTTATTTTATACACAACTCTTAGACAACAATATTATCGGTCATGCATATATTCACGCGTCTTTTTCCCCAACGAGATAGGCAGCGACTGTCGATAGCTACTTAGAACGAATCAGACAAATCTCTCATTGCTTCACTCACACCAATTATCCTTCTCATACAGGTTTTTCTGTTCTTCACGTATTATAATAATATTAATAATATCGTGAATATTAATAGTATATAAAAATAATAATATGCATGGTCACATTTAGTATGTATGATCTGTCATAGTATTATATGGAATATTGGGGATACATTCGGAGGCGTGCCATTTTTCCCGTATTACTTGTAGCATCAAACGTTCAGTTGGTAAGAAAGGCAGTTATTTAGTATTCTACTGACAAGTGTTAGACGCGAGACATATAAATACCAAAATAACCATGTGACTTAGCAATAAGCACGTATTTTTTTGGGAATAGCTGTTCAAATTGCCTATTGTGTATATACCAATAATTTATATCCAAGAATCATAACCGTTATTCCTGGTTCGTGAATATATGAGAGAATTATTATAATTATTATTACCAAGACTGAGATTAATTCGGCAGTTTTGCAGTAAAATCTCGAAGACTAGTTTCCACTAAGCAGCTTCATTCGCGACATTATTTCTTATGTTGAAAACAGATACGAATCGAAAATTTAATATTCTTAATAGAGAATTAAATTTTGACCAAATGGTAACCATTTAGTGACTAGAATAGTAAATGAACATCTGCCTTACTTGTTGAAGCATCCTCATATGAAGGAAAGAACTGATCTAATCTAGTTGAGGCAGGCTGGGTATTCTACATAGACCAGCTGAGGAATGTTGTTGAAGGTGCCGCGTATCCATATCACGTGAAACAAACAATCTTTCAAATCCGGATGCGGTGGTACAACCGAAATAGCCGGTGCCTTAGCCCAAAAGAAACAAAAAGGAAAGCCCTCGTCGTAAGAGATTTATTTGTGTCTATATCCCTCCTTCTATTTCTGGGTTGTCAAAGGGAAAGCGGTATCAAATGGGAGGAACGGATTGTCTTATAGTCGTATACTTTCAAAGTAAAAGATAAGAGAATATCCATAGGGTTTCCCTTCATACAAATGTATGTTCAAACCAAAGGCGAATGCTCTTACAAAATAGTCATATATCCATTGTTTATTTTCGGCGATGCTGTCTCAGTGCCTAAAACTGTAGTACTTAATTATACCTACATATATACACATCACGTCCGTTTCCCTGTAGAGTGGTAGGCAGAGCCCACATATCTTCACCCATCCCGATCCTAACCAACCACTTTCGCTTTATTGACACTTGTACACCTCGTCAACACAAATACATATGTAAATGTATATCATCTAGTGCCAGTATGTAGTTTATTCATTAGAGCCTTTGTTTTCGAACCACTTATAGGTTAAATCCCTCCTTGAACACGTTCTAACAGGGGTGGCCAGAACACTTCAGCGTCTGACTACCACGCAAGGGTAATTGGTCGTGAATGTTTATGTTATGATATAAACTAGTTGCAGATGATCACGTCGTAAAGAGTGATAGAAGTTCGATGATCGAACTGGTGTTCCTAGACGTATAATTGCAGTTATTCGCGCACGAAGCGTGCAATCAACTTTGGGTCACTGAACGACTTGTTTGGAATAGCCGCCTAAATATCTTATCTTATTGTAGTATGGCACGTAAATAGAATGCTAACTAGCTGTCTTTCTTCTCGGCATGTATAATAAGAGTATCAAGGGTCTAGGTCCTTTGTAACCATGGTGATATAATATATTTTTGTTTACTTGAAAAGTAATGAATGAAGCGGTTATATATTGTATATCACTGTAAATTATGATATCAATATCAGTGAAACATCAGGATTATTGGTTATTAGTAACAAGATAAGAACACACAAAAATTTTCTTTTTACCTAATCAATTGGGTTTTGAGAATGTATCATAATGAACTGCCAACATTATATTAATTTTCCGACATTTACTAAGAAACGTTTTGATGTTTAGAAGTAATTTAATTATTATTTTAATAGAGATAGAGGATCGACAGATTCTATTTATATAAGCACGTCCTATTTATGTAAAACATATATCAATTCTCGTATAAACATCAACAAGATATGACAGATCGTATAAAATCTTCCTATTATGTATTATAATTTTTAATCTTATAGAATCGGCCGCCATATATTGACCGCCCCTGTCACATTAGTTACTAAGTACTCAATAGCAATATAATGTATGTGTATGCTATTAACTCAACTTTAATAATAAAATAATAATAATAAAAGCGTTTATTTACGCCACAAAAACATACACAATACAAAACTTTTACAATTAAAACTTACAAACTAGGGGATAAAACTTGTGCATGTTATTGTCGCAGCAAAAGGGTTCCAACTCAGCTGGGTATGCTGCGTTTGATAGCAAACGCAACGCTGGTCTTATGTCGGAACCATTGGAGGGCAACGTTTATATTATGAAGAATAATGAAATAGTGTATAAATTAAATATTCAAAATAAATATATAAATACATATGAAATTTAACTAAGATATGAAAACCGATATACATTCTATAATATGGTTAGTTAAAAATATTATAAATATATTTATATAGATAATTTATAATTAATATATACAATGTATTATAATAAAATCAAGTGGCATCACGAAATCAGTGGCTAGTACGACGGACAACAGAAGGAGCAGTTTTAAAGCAACTTTAAAGTAAACTGAACTGAATCCTGCATACGAAAACCATACCTAAGGACTGTAGAGGGTTAGATGACCACCATGATGGATGATTTGTTTATTACAGAGGACTTTGGCTTGACCTGCGTCAGTACATATTTTATAACATTACATACAAAATGAAGAAACAGGGGTTAATAGAACTAAACAAAAGAAAAGCTAGAAACGCGGAAGTTAGTGTTGGGCTAACGGCCAAAGATACCGCGGATGTATCTGTATTTTTGGGTATTTCGAAAATGGAACGAATTCGACGTGATTGCTATGTTCAGATTGCAACTTTATCTCTTTGATGAAAGACACATAGATTAATATAGTAGTATAAAAATACTTTCACAAATATTTACACAACGAGACAGCGGATATTCGACAATCAAAGCCTTATAATTATTGAAATAAGGCCATTAGAAGTAGGTACATACTCGGTTGTATACCTACAGAGGTGTGTGTGATTTAAATGAGGTGGTTGGTCAGGTTAGAATCGCGAAACATTAATATTATTCTTAGTGCTTCGGCCTAAGCTTATGCTTACCACTTTCCAAAGCATTTCATATTTTGTACATAATGAACATGCATTTTATTTCACGAATATTCCGAATAATCATTTCATCGTTAAACGTAATTATGTATCGATTGTCAAAAATCATTTTCGATAAGGGCGATTGTCGTTCATACGTTCAGCTACCGCCATACTACTCGTACTACGTGAATTTCCTAGGTATAATTACTTCGTGGCTAGTTCAGCCTGTGAGCATATAAGGGCACAGACCTTTTTCAGGTGATGTATGAAGGACGACGGATAACTTTCAAGTTTTCAAAGATAGGAGGTCGATACTATTTCTATGACCTA